>JAURVB010006033.1:0-18620 GCA_033002965.1 Piper betle | reverse complement strand
CTTGAGTACCTAATAGAACATCAAGAAGAGTGGCCAATGCCAACAACGAGGACAATATCACCTAGAAGCAACAGAAAAATGGCAGCATGAATAAGAACTATGCTTATACCAGGAAAGCAGCATTAAGACTTGAGGAGATAAAAGAAAATAGCTATGCACCACTTAAACAAGAAGTAGTCACAAAGCAATTGTTATAATAAACGGGAGAAAACAGATATAATAACTGCACATACTCTGTGATGTATATCTTCTAGTTCATCAGCAGGAGTTGCTTTTTCATTAACGGTTTGAAGTGTTAACTTCAAGTTCTCATCTAAATAAATGAAAATCTCATTTGCACATACGATTAACGCATCATATCTCTTTTCTTGTGCTGGAAAGGCTGCTTAGCATTGACAAGAAAAGCCTTTCCGTACTTATGTAAATAATAAGAGTGCACTAACAAGTAGAAGATTGCACTTCAAGGTCCCCAATATTTTCCTTGTCAAATAAAAGGAAAAGTTCGGTCATGCTTTATGAAAAAGCGAAGTGAATATTTATTTTATTTTCTAATTTGCAATGAAAGATAATCATATGAAAGTTTCTCAATGAATAACTGTGCAATCATGTCTATTCACTAATGAGGTAATGTATACGATGATGAAGTAGATCGTGATGATATGGCATTAGTGGTGGTGGCGAAGGTTGTATGAATGACAATAACAAAACACAAGTCTCTGAGACGTGTAAGTTATAAATGTGCCATGTCAGCTTCAACAATCACCAAGAAATATAAATATTACAAAATAACAATGACACCTACTAGCAGCCAATCCAAAAAAAACTCCCTCTCAGGTCAATAAAGGCCATAGATCATGCCAGAAAAACCAAACTTGGACAAATAGATGTTAGCAGATAGGGAATAACTTCATTACAAATTAATGCTTGATGCAATTGACACCTCTAGCCCTAAGTTAGAAAAGCACAAGTACTATCATTGAAGATGGACAATAGACTAACATTGCATTTCAGCTATCAGGAAACGCAAAAGAAAATAAAATAAAATTCAGATAGAGGGAATCTTGCCTAAAGTTTTTACAATATATAAGTTACCTAAACAACATTACATCAGAATACCATATTCTTAAATTCATAGACCTGAACAAAAATAACATTATTAAACCTGTAAGGACAGCCTAGCAGCTTGAGAGACTTCAGAATCTGGATCAAACTGAGAAAACCACCAAGGCCCCATCAAAGACTTCAAGTACGGAGCCAACCGCCTCCTGTAGATAAAGAACATAAAATTATATATTCAAAAAAGATATATTGCGCCTTAAAAGGATACCTGATGTTAACATCAGAATGCAGCTGTATTTTACTTTTAACTACGAATAGGAACTACTTAAATGGATATTTTCAGACCCAAATGTTCGAACAAGGTTTGTCATGATCTCATGTGCAGCTCTCCTGACCTCTCTGTTATAATCAAACAAGAGTCGTTTGTACTCAAATGCCTGTTCCATTTAAAAAATCGAATCAGAAAAACTATTACCTGTTAATGCCACAATGTACTACCTGAAGAATAATGCTTTATGGCTCAACCACAATATCTTTACACTAGAAAATAATAACATAAGTCCATAACAAATGTTTTAAGAGGTCGCATAAAAGGATTCTTTTTTCAAGTAATTAGAACCAAGCTTTGCCTTCTTAGATCTCAATTTCATAACGGATAATCCTAGAAAAGAGCTCCTAAGGAATTTTTGGAATGATATGATGTCAAAAATAAATTGAATCACTCCATATAGGCAGAATATAAAACATGATAATGAAAATGGTTTCGATTAGTATATTATTAAATAATAAATGTAAACAATAACAATAATTTCTATTTTGGTATTCAACTAAAATATTAAGCAAAAAGATATAGGACAGAAAAGAAACAAAGACAATGACAAGTTAACATGGAGAATGAAGAAGTTAGAGTTAATGTAAGATGTAAGAGATGGGAAAATCAAACTTTTCAGCCGGCCAGGCATGTCAAAAATTGCCATCCCTCACCCCCAACACTCCTCTCTCTCTCTCTCTCTTCCACCAAACCCCCGGACCCTCCCTCCCCATACAACTCGAGTCACAAGCAATACTAACGAATTCTCTCACTAGAGCCAGCCAGCTCATTGATCCTAAGCAGTGTCAATTGAGGATTCTATGTATGATGGAGATGACAACATGAAATAAACTTGACCTCAGTGGGTACTTCTCCAGTGTTCCAGTCTCCCGCTTGCATTCCCAGGGCCATCCACTTCCCCGTGAATCCCTAAATCCAGAATCTCTTCGCAGCCTTCATCACATGTCCTTCCTCTCTGCCCCTGTGAGCCTTTCCTCTTTCCTTTATCTCACAGGTGAAGACATGCCAACTCACCATTATTTTACCAAAAAATGTTAAAGGGTACAGGATTTCAGCAAACCAGCTAATTTCATCGCTTAGCAACTTGTCTCCCAAGCTAGCGAAGTGAGATCTAAACAAAAGCTAGCCCAGGAAAAAAGGCTGTACTTGATTAGATCATATTTTTAAATCTTCGTTTTTACTGAACATGTTGCAGTGAAAAAAAAAAGTTCAAAGAAAAAAAAATTAACCAGGTATTTGGAACCAGAGAGATATATTAACCATACCCATTGAGAAATAATCTGCCCAACTTCTTCTCCATTTTTCTCGTTGAATATTACTGAGAGTGATGACAAAGCTTTAAGCTGAAGAACATGTAAAACATCAAACTAAGGCAAGCAACTTCGCCAACCAAAAGCAACGACTTTATACTACAAAGAATAATGGTTGCAGCCATACATAGGCTAGCCACATGACATGCAATTTACATCTCTTTGTTTCCATTGTCAAAACTAGATGCGTGGACAACATCAAGGATTTGACAAAGAGGGCATTTGTTTCTCACCTTGTAGTCATTTAGGGTATGTGAAATCAAACGTTTTACGCGTGTTTTGTACATGACCAACCAACTATGTTAAAGCTAAAGCAGCGGAAAAGAGGTGGACATTTTAAGTGATCAGTGCAACAGATAATTATTAATACCACTAAGTATGCAAAGCCCATGAACAACAGCACAACTTCTGCAATTAGCTAAAACAGGAAGGGGTATAGAATACACAACCTACTTTCAATTATTAGCCCAGGATAGGGTATGAGGCTCACACATTTTCTTTTCTTTAATTTATATGTATACACAACCTACTTTCATGCTAGTTCAATGACACAATGTAAAACCAATTTAATATTTCCTACATTTAATGGATGCAAATGTAGTTAATTGAATCTGCAAAGAAGAACTACAAACTTCTTACCTTTGTCGTGGGATCCTTCCGTCCCAGCCTTTTCATATGCTGCGCAACTTCACCATCCAAATTCTGCATGCTTGAACAAGTTGGAATTTGATTTTTTGGATGGGGAGTGGGAGAAATGTCGAGACAAAATATTGTGTATCATGAGATGTAATAGCAAAAAACTCAATTTAATCCTATCATGAGAATAGTCTTAACTTAACTGATCATTCATAAAGAGCAATGATTCGAATCTACAAGCTACAACTACAAGCGAAAGGCCCATAAGACGTGAACTATCTTGAACACTTGCTAAGTTGAACTCCCAATTCAGTAGCTAAGGAATTAGATGAAGGCTCTCAACCAAATATAAGAATAAGAAATTAAAGCTCCACCAATTCAAATAACTCCTCAAATGCTCAAGCATTTCAGGTCTCAAGCCAGCTAAAGGAAAAAGATTGGAGTCAAAAAGAGCATCGGGCTTTCAAAATTTCACCATCTATAGTCCCATTAATTCTAGATAACCATCCATCATCCCAGCCCTTTCCCTCTTTCAAGAAAAGGCGGAAGAAGTCAAATGACTCCTCAAATGCATGTGCACCGCCGTTCCCCATAGTGTCCACCACATAGGAACTACAAGATCACCCCCAAAGATGCCTTCAGCATCCAGGAGCCCAAACAAAATAAGAGAGAAACGTTGGTGCAAGAAAAATGCAACTGACCATCAGAACTACGACTATTTTATCACATGGATCACAGACTATATAGTCTATATCTCCGACCCCCCGAAGTTTGAGTTTTTAAAAAATTTTCAATTGCTTTTGTGTTTGGTCTCATAACAATGTTTGGGTGCTTTATAATTCTGACCTTTCATGCTGAATAAGTCTTGCTTTCTTTGGTAATGAGTTCGAAATTTCTTCCCACAAGCGTAGCCAATTCACATATCTCATGTAAGCCGAAGAACTGAGTTATCCAGCAATTCTTTACATGAGTTCCCCCTCTTATCACTCGTAAGTTACAAGTTTAGGAATTTGCCACAATTTACTCCACATGTTATTTCACTAATTAGTAAATGAAGTATTTGCCATTGGAAAGAAAAATCATTTGATTAAATTAAACCAATGATATTTAAAAAATGGGGACTAATTTCTTCTCGTGAAGGCAATACCAAAAAAGACTCAACAATTGTCTCATAATGAGTAAAGATCTTCGCATCAAAATACACGATCACTATCTTGCACCCTAGGTTTCCAAAGCAACTAGTCCCAAATACATGGAAATATCGCATATAATTTCTATTAGCATGGAAGGATTTCCACAAAACTAAACGATATTTAGGAAACTGGTGCCGCACAAGTTTTCTTCCAACAATTCACTTCTCAAAAATGCCCTAGCAGTTATGTTATCTATATCTACATTATTATTCTTAAAGTGTAAGAAAATTCAGCATAATGTGCCGCATCTCTTATGAACACACAAAAGATTGCACTGTGTCCCTAATTATTTTAATCTAATTTGGAAATATTAATTAATAAAAATAATCAAAATATACAGAGAGAGAAATCTAATGTAGTTGGGATTAATAGAATTTAAATCTAAAAAAGCTAAGTATGACCAATGTGATTTAGAGATCCAATTCAACTAGGAGTTATGATATATAAGAAATCTGTTTCAAAACTTTCAACCATGAGTAGACTCTAATCACATTGTAAAAATTACAATAATTTAAGTGGCATTCGAGCATCTTCCTTTAAATTCATTTTAAGCTACTAAGTTAAAAATATTCACATCACGCATAACTCTTAGCTTAATAACTATCAAAATAAAATAAAATAAAATTACATACTAAGTGGGCAAGGGACTTTTAATCATGAAAATAGACAGTATAAGTTTCCGACAAATGTTACCCACAAAAAATTGCTTAAGAATAAGCTTGGTCTCTGAATATTGTAAAGGAAGCATCGAAAGCAACACAAAAACAATTCATATAACTCTGCACACATCGCAACCAAGTTAACAAAAACTGAAAGCTGAAGAAATTATGCTCTTCCTCTTCCTACCTCAATTTTGAAGCAAATACAAACAAAATCAATTAAACTTTGGCCAGAGAGAGTTTTATTTGGAATTTGAGATTTTCTTTTTGGAAAGGGTTGAGGCCAGGAGAGCAATGGACTTTTTTGCCACGGATAGATGGCAAGCTCTGAGGAGTATGGGGTAGGGCAGGTATTAATTAAAATGGGTTATTCGGTTGTGGAAAATATAATTATAAGTGCTAACTAAAAACTACCGCTAGCTAAAGGTCCGGGTGTATTTCATCGTAAATTCTTGTGTCCGGTTTTAAAAAATTCAATTCAATACAATAATTGTACAAAAAATATTAAAAATAATTACAATTTTTGTTAAAATAAGAAATAATCTTTATTAAAATAATGGATACTTAAACTTTTAATATTTAAATAGAATTTATTATTTTTTAAGATTTTTAATTCAAATATAATTATCATCGTCGTTTGCCCTAATAAAGTCGTTATATGTGTTATTTTTGAAACACACATGCATAATATTATATAATATATTTTAAGAGTTATAATATAATACCAAAATAAGAACAAATGGAATAATACTAATATAAAATCGAACCACGTTCAAATAATATCATTAATACGTGTGTTTTTATGTCCATACAATGTATTACTAACATAATATCAGTTTTAGCCAAGGTCTACTAATAAAATACTAATGCAATAAAATAAAACTAAAACTACCACTGACGGTCTCCATCTTGTCGCTCCTATGCACCAATACCTGAGTACATGCAAATATATTTGTTCAATGTCTTATATAAAGTACCGAATCCGCTATTTATATATGTAGCAAATAAAAATAAGAAAATTGAACTAAACTTCATTGATTAAACACGATAAAACTTGGCTAACCATCGAGTGGAACATTAGTTAACTGAGCACAAGCAAGCATATTAATTACTTGACATAAATAAGATAATTTATATAGTCAGTTAACCATCATTGTCACTTAGTTAAATTCTACCCTTGTGACTAACTAATTAGCTTGGTAGCTTCATTTTGAGGATGTGTAGAGTTCTTGAAATGTCACTTTACTCTTTGTACCTTGTCTCAAGCATGATGGAAATAATTTTTTGGAAAAATTCACCCAATTATGTAGAAATAATAAAAATGGTTTTCTAAGAACTAATCTAAACTTGTTCATATTCAATAAAACTATTTCAATAAGTGGGGTTTGTAAATTTTTTCAAACCTAATTTTGTTTATTTTAAACCCTTATTATGGTTTTCAAACTATTAAATATATACAAAATACAAGGGTTAAGGTATAAAAAATGAGTTAATACCTTTCTTGTGCCTTGAATGCAAGACCTACGGCTGAGTCTTTATAATCGCTAGTCGATCTATTCGATCGCTTGTGCGGGTAGGTTTAACTTTCAGAACATGTGCGCGGGGCTGATGTCGACCGTGTGTACGTGCTATGAGGGTTCTCATATACCCAAATTTATGATGATACCATCAGCTACACAATACCAGACTGAGTTATCAATATATACGAAAGTATCCTATGTTTCTTTTATTTTACCCAGTGGATCGTAGAATTTGGTTTAGGTCGTTGAAAATATTAGGATACGTTGGTTAGGATTTTTAGTTGGGTTAGTAGATTTTAGAGCTATCCCCTTCACCTATCCCTTCCATCTCCTTCCACTTCCCCTGTTCACCGCCACCCTGCCCTTTTGGTCGTCGTTGGCTGCATGTCACTGCCAACTCCTTGCCATCAGCCAGATACCCCAACCAAGCCTTCCCCTCCCTTCCCCTTCCCTTCCTCTACCCTACTCAGCCCATTTCCTTCCCTCCTAGCCACAGCCGGCAGTGACAGTACGATGCCGCCACCGTTGCCGACCGACCTCCAGCCAATGGCCCCCTTCTACCTCCCCCACCTAGTCTCAGCCCTACCCTTCCCTCTCCTCACTGTGTGGCAGTCACCGCCACCACCCTTTGGCACCCTCGGCAACCGCGGCCGCCACCGTTGTCGCTGATTCTATTCCAAATCACTATGAGATGCCCTCTGCTTCTCCAATTTTAAAATTTTAATTCATTTTAATCATTGTTCATATCATCCATAATTTTTATGAATTTTTCATGATTTTTGTTAATATATTAATCTTGTATTTTCATGATAATTGTGTGTTGCTTTATAAATTTCTTATGCAATTTAATGATTGATAGTGATTAATGATGACTCAAGTTACTCGAGTATGAATTTTAATATGATATTGATGATGTTTAAAAATTGTGAAGTTGTGTATTAGTGCTATAATTGTGTAAGTTAATTAATTATTTGATTTGAAAATTAATTCATGATGGGAATTGAATGTGGAATGTCATAATTAAGGTTACCAAATTAATTACATGTAAAATGTCATAATTAGGGTTACTAAGTTAATTACATGTAAAATATCATAATTAGGATTAATAAGCCTATTTAAGTGTAAAATATCATAAATAGGGTTACTAAGCTAATTAACGTGGAATTACATATCATTAGCACAATCGCTGTTTAAATTGTCAAGATATGATATTATCATCACCTTTGATTGGTTAGCTAAGTATAGATATCAATTGATCAATTTAGGTTAAGATGGTTAAATAGAATTGAATTCATTTTATCTTTGGTTTCTTTGTTTTATTATTATCATCGTTGTGAGTGAGTGTTGGATGAATTTATCTAATCATTAGTTTATTCAAGGTATTTATTGTATTATACGTAATTGTGTAATGATCGTGATCTTATTCACATGCATCCATTTCATACATGCATCATATAGTTAGCATGGGCATTAGTGTTTAATTTTGTTGTGTAGGTACGGAGGAGGAGCTCGTCGTCTAGGCATGAGACCCTGCTTGGAGCTTCTACCAGGTCCGTAGGATTCACCTCCTAATTTGTTGTTCTATTCCTTCATTGTTTTATTTTGTAGCTCACAGGACGTGTTGAGTAATCGTTTTATCAAATCCCACTTAACATGAGTCATTTAATTATAATATTCTTCTAAAATTAAGAATCCTTGAGGATGAGATCCCTCGCGCTATTTTCAAAAACTCAAATCCATAATAAGTTGCCTTCAGGCCTATTTAAATAATCCCCTTCCCAACCCTATAAATATAAATTTTGTCAGATTTTCTTGTGAGCCAAGAGAGAGATGGAGAAACCAACCTACACATACTGTGAGTGGGCGCATGTGTAAGTCACAGTGGGTTCTAGATTAGTGAGAGGATCTTTCCATTCCTGAGGGATCTTGATAACTTAAAGTCTTGAGCTTCCTCACACCCAAAGAGGCGTGGAGTAGACACACAGTATTATGTACAATACAAGTCTACACCTGTGGTATCAAATAGTACTAATGGCATTTATTTGAGAGTAGTCGGTCTTTGTGTTCTGTGTCAGGAGAAATATGGAAGTTTGGAGAGGACTTAGGTTACTGGTTTTCCCAAGAGTAGGACTTTTAAGAAAATGCCAATAGTGACATAATACTAGCCAGTTTGGGATGTCATCAAGTCTGCAGCTAGATGGCTCCTCAGTAATTGCCCTTAGAGTGTTCAATTGAAGATATAATTGTTTGTTTTACATGAGAGTTAACTCTCATTTGCCAATTTGATATTTAGTTATTTTCAAACTAGTGACAACCGTTATTAACGTTTTTCTATTATCTATGTAGGTGAGGAACATGAGTGGGATATGTCAGCCTTGGCAGAAGAGTAGTGATTGCTATTTGCATACATAGACTTGGTGCGACATGTATCTCTTGTTATGTGATTGTCATAACATATTACTTTATGATCTATTTTGTATTATGTTGAAAGTATCTGTGTTGCTCTAAGAATGATTTAGTAATGATGATGGATGAGATTAGCAAATGGGTCAAGACCTAGTTCATGATTATTATTTTGCATTTTATGGTTTTGTCGTGCTTGAAAAATATTATATTGTTCTTGTGATTGAATATTGTTGTTAAACAGGTTAGCCCCTTATTGCACTTTTAGGGGAAACTTTACATGTTTTATTTTAGAATTTTCAACAATTTTATTGAAATTTAATTGATTTTTTAGTGTGATTAATTATCATGATATTCAAGTAGCATCTTGTTAGGTTGCGCATCTTATTCATGTATTGGTTGCGCATTGTGGTATTTTTCCATTTTGAAACACCTAGAGGGTCTAGGTCCCTTCCTCTTAAGTTTAAGTCAACTAACTTAATTGAAGTAAGAGTTGGTCTGATCTACTGTAATAATTCCAATTCAGTTTGTAAGTGAACCGGATTTAGGATGTTACATTGAATGTTTAGGAATCCACTTTGCCGTCCCCTTTTAGACAAGAGACCTCCATTTGTCCACCTCCATTGAATGTGTCCTTTCTTGCCATAAAAATGATAAGTAGATGGTCTTATTGGAGCTTAGGAGGTGATGACTCTTTTGGCTTCTTCCCTTTCCTTGGGGCATCTTGAGGCTTCTTCCGTTTGTTTAGGGCAAGTGAGAAAGTGCTAGGTATTTTCCTTAAAGTACACCTTGCCTCCTTGATGAAGTCTTTTTTGAGAGGTATGGAAGTCTTGAAGAGTGTGAAGGGTTTGTTGAATTTTGCCTCATGGTTGTGACGCCCCAACCCCATCATGCAAGAAGGCTCTTCTGTGAGAGTAGTATGCTGGTGAGCTTGTGAGACCCTCCTAGTATCCTAGCATCTAGTTGATGTCCTACTCTCTAGTTGTAAGTTGTTGTATGAGCTCCTCTTCCTTATTCCTTAACTCTTCTCTTGAGGACATCTTTTTCCTTTGTGATTACCCTAAGTTGTTCCTTGAGGTCCTTGTTCTCTTGGTCATGCATATAGTTTCAACATAGAGCTCCTCAAAGGCTCTTTCAAAGGTCTTCATCACTTTCTTCCTCAATGGTCATGAAACAAAATTCACATGGGTAATTTTCACTTCCTTCATCATCTGGTTCAAGGGTAGCTTGGAGAACTACCATCTTTTCCTTGGGATCATGGTCCTTGTTCTTGATGGGCACTCATGCATCACATGCTCATGGAGTTCTTGCACTCGTACCATTGGACCGTTTTGGAGTTCTTCATCTTTTCTTTAGTCTTAAGTTCCCTCTTGATTTCCTTTCCTTTATCCTCATCATCTTGTCTTCTTGATGGGATGACTCTAACTTTCTTCCTTAGGAACCTCTTGAAGTTCCTTGTGATGAGAGTCATTTCTTCATCAGGATTATCTTCTTCTCCTTGCATGAACATCTTGAAGGTTAAGTCCTTCGTCCTCTCATTGATCTACATCTCCTATTTGTCTAATTGTAATGTGTACTAATGAATGATGAAAGATACTAGAAATTTTTCTATTGTCATAGTGATAAGGTCCTTGGCTTCTTTAATTATCGTCACCTTAGGACATCATTCCTTAGGATGGGAGAGTAGCAGCTTGTGGTTGAGTGTCGTCTTCCCAATGGCATTTCCAAGGCTCTTGAGACCTACAATAAGGACATCAAAACAGTTATACATGCTACACTGCCACCATTTTAAACACTTTATATGGGTAACCTCACGAGGCTAATCTTGGACTCTTTTACTTGAGATGTCCCCTCATGGATAACCTCAAATAATTGTTAAATTTCTTGTGTCGGTTGATAGAGAAATATCCTATTGAATTTGGTTTCATTTAGGGGACAATAGAGATATATATTGAATTCTTCTCTTGCTCACTCCAAGAGTCCTTAGATATAATAGGGTCTTGATAACCACTTGAGATAATATACCACACATCAAAATCATTAAAAGATAGAAAGATTCTCAATATAATCTTCCAATAGTTATAGTTGCTCTCATTGAAGTGTGGTGTTCTAGTGGTGGAAAGCCCCTTAGATTGTCTTAAGATGAAGTTGTCCATCTCGATTCACCAAGCTCTCATACCAATTAAACGTGTCTATGTGGGAGAGAGTTAGCTAAGATCACTAAACAAATAAATTCGATCTTCATAATACTTAGACCTTATAAGATCACAAGAATAAACAATTAGCGAAAATGATTTAGCTCAAGAAAATAAACACAATAAGCATAGAAGATTGATAATCAAAGCAAATAATAAACTCAAATAAGTGTAGTGTGTGGGACAACACAACTTCAAACTCACAAAGATACTTGCTTTGGTGAATTATTCAAACCATAAAAATTTTTAAGTAACTTTGACCTTGATTTACTTAATTTTTTAAAGCGAACAAGTCAAACACAAAAGAACTAAGTGAATTGTACCACAAAGTGAATCAAAGAGAAAACAAGTACACAAATGGAGAAGGGAAGAGAGTAGACAAGAGATTTTTCAAGAGGTTAGGAACTCCTACCCCTTTCTTCTGGCCCACCAATTCTTTTGGTTGGGTAGGTCTTCTTAGTTTCACTATAGCAACCAACTTGTACAACTTACAAGCAACTACAAGGACTCCTTCACAAGCACCCACCAAGTGCCAAGGAAGTTTGCACTCCTAACACCCTATCAGCCTCCAACAAGTCTTCCTTCACAAGCACCAAGTGCCAAGGATCCTTGCAACTAGCTCTTAGCACCCTAGGAGCAATGCCACTTGAAGATAGCTCTCCCTTACCAGGCTCACACCTTAAATCAAGGGAGTATTCAATTCCAACACCTTGGGAGTTTACACATCACAGTCGCATACTTGAGCCTTGTCTCACAACACCCCTCTCATAGGATTTACACAATCAAAGCACTAAGTATACAAGGTAAAATAGTTAAAGTCAATTTAAAACACAAGGTTGAGCTTCCAAAACTTTCATGAGAGTACTAGGGGGTTCAATAGTATCAAAGGAGTATCAAAACACAACCCCCAAGGCCCTATTTATAGGTTTGGAACCACTTTCCTAAAATAATAGCCATCCAAAGGCCAGTTTTGGCAACTTCATGTGATGAACGGCTACCAAACGACTTAGCAAAATATCTATTGATCGTTCACTTGAACTAGTCGCAGTCTTTTGGTTTCCGAAGTGTCTACCAAAGTCTCCACCCAAGCTTCCCAAAACTAATGTAATTTACTGCTATGACAATTTGTTGCCGATGTTTTTGCTGAAGTCTTTCACAACTTCATCTCCCCTTCTTACCACATGGAAGATCGATTAGCTGAACATCTACAGAAGCTCCGCTAAAGTCCTCCATGTAAGACTTGGGGTTTGTCCATCTACACTTTGGCTGCAGAACACTTTGCTAAAGTCTGTCACTACACTTCTTTTGGATAAAAATTATAAATCCGAGCTTTGCCCAAGATTTTACCTAGTTGACTCGAGTTGGTTCAGCCTGGTTTGACCTGATCTAAACTAGGTTGAGTTCCTAATCAAATATTATTGGTATTTGATTATTCGATTAATATTTATATTAAAATTTTTACTCGACTGTTTGCTATACTGAGTTGACTGATGTGTTTGTTATCATAGACAAGCGTGTGTAGTTATTCTAAATTTTTTTGGAGCGCTTAATAACAGGCATACGGATCGATACGATTATGTTGAGTCGTGTGATTATTACAATTTATTATGATTTTTGAACAATATAGTGTCCAAATGTAATTATTGCAATTGTGACTTTGATTTGTCTAGTCATTTTGGTTGCGATGGCTTATAATTTGTATACCCTATTTTACATGACCATGCGTTGACACACATTTCAAGGTTGCCACGTGTCAATCATGCATGAGGCACACCCGTTAGTAAAATTACTAAATTGCCCCTCCCTCACCCCGATGATTTCTTCTTATTTTCCCTCCCACCGACAGGCTGTCAGCACTAGGCGGCTACCACCTCTCGACTAACCGTCGTGTCGGCTATCGACCTTGATGAGTCTCAATGTTGGCCACTTTTCCCTCCACCGGGAATTTTCCCTAAAGTCTGCTTAGACCATGACTATCGGCTGTGAGTAGCCGTTGATTTCTGACTACTGGCCAGCCATGAAACATTGTCGTTCACCAAGGCCCTCTTGGACTTCTACTGCTATCGAAGAGCCACTTTTCTAGCTCAATTTTGGCCACCTCTGACCGCCGTTTAGGTCAGCGTCACTGCCATTAGATTCGTCGTTGTGGACTTCAGTAGTCCCAACCCCGGCCTACTACATCCATGCAGTTAACCCTGGCCTACTATAATGTAGAGACAAGAAAAGCTGGAAAATATAAAATTGTCATCATGGTATTATGCAACTTACTAGTCAAAATATAATTATGCACCTGTGTATAATCTGTAATAATTATGCACCCCTACCGTTCATAATTTCCTACCAAGGACCAAGGTCAAGTTCTTCACCGGCAGCTGGTGGGAGCAAGGGGAAGTTCAAGGCTTTTTAATACACATTCTGGGGCAATGCTATGTTTTTTAATATTTTTGGTAGTGTGTGTGTAGAACTCCTGGGATGATTTCCAATTGTATGTATTGACAGTGAGGTTATAATTATTACTGACTTATCTTCATGGGTGTTTGGTTACACTTTTTTTATTTTTCAAGAAATTTTGATACCAAATAAGTTGTACTTGAGGCATTTTGTTTCAGTCAATCAGAAGAATTGGTTGGACCTTCTTGATGCGGTGCAATTTTGTTATAAATTGTACCGATCTTCAGCTACGGGGTCAGAGTCCTTTCGAAGTTGGTACAGCCTACCAACCTCTTTCATCACAGGAGGTTGCTCCACATGGAGGTGGAGGAAGATGTCCAGCTACACACAGATTTGCAAAGGAAAGGGAAGAGTTGTATGAGGATGCAATGGATTTGTTGGCTAAGGCAACTCAGAGAATGAAGAGATATGCCGACTTGAAGAGGAGGCCACTTTCATTTAGTGTTGGGGACAAAGTGATGCTGAAGTTGATGCCACAAATTTGGAAAAAAATCTGAAGTATCGAGGTGCACAGATCATTGGTGCAAAGGAATGATGGTCCTTTCGAGGTGGAGAAGACAATTGGGAATGTTGTATACTAGTTAAAACTTCCTATGAGGTACAAGCTTCACCTGACTTTTCATGTTAATTTTCTCAAACCTTTTCATGAGGATTTGATCAAGCTGAGGAGAGCTCGTTCGAAGAGAGCTCCCCCTACTATCTGACAACAATATGAGAATAAAGTAGGAAGAATTTTGGAGCATAGGCAGGTCGGCTAAGGGGCTTCAAACAAGAGGACAGAGTATTTGATCAAGAGGAGAGGGCAACCGAGAAGTGAGGCTAGTTGGGAAAAAGAGACAGACTTATAACAGTTTGATAGGAAGATCAAGAAGTATTAGAAAAGATTTAACCCTTTGATGAGGACATCGACTCTCATTGGTGGGGGAGGACTATTACGGGTCTAGTTCATTGACGTACTAGATACCTAGGGTTTTGTAGTTGTCCCTAGTTATCTCATGTCTGTGATGGATAGTCAGTGCTATCCAAGTGGTAAAAATAACTTATCTATACTAACGTGTGTCATAGTTGCAGGGATGATCGAAGAATGGTGCTTGGAGGTTGTGGGACACTTACGAGTGCTCTCGGGTTCCAAGTGAGTGCTCTCAGTTTCCAAGGAGTAGAACCGATCATGACTACAGGTCCCCCGATATTGAGCATAGCGAGGAATGGTGATCGGTAACCTAATATAGGTCATCGAGTCATAAGGAGTGTGCACCGAGCATTAGTTGGGGTTTACCATGCACATATACTCTATTGGCTACAAATTAACCTCAAGATGTCTATACCGGGTTCCAAGGATTGAGCATGATCGAGTTGATCGGTAACTGCTACGGGTAGTCACTACCGGAAGCAATTGAATAGTACCGAGTGTCTAGCTATTGATGGTCAAGCATCGGGTTTGAGCATTGCTATACCGGCAACAGCTTGTGGAGTTTTGTCAGAGCGAGGTTGCAAGTACGGAGCATACTGAGAACTGAATATCAAGCGTACCGAGAACTGGTGAACTAGTATCGGGAGGCTTGCACGAGAACACTAGTCATGACCAAGCATTGGATACCGACATACCAGGATTTGGTTGACATATCCTAGTTGCACTAGGAATCCTAGTGATAATGTGATTTATCTTTCTTCTTGCTCGAGTTGTGTGTTGGTGACCGAGGGACTTACTTGGACAACTTGGACACAAACAAAGCTTCAAGGAGGAGGTTTTTGTGGACACGTGGACATGGGGGCACGGACTTTGATGTGAACTAGGATTTTTGACCGAGATGGTTGTGGTGAAGCTGGGACCAAGCCCTAACCCTAAAATTGAGATCGGGTTTGGGTTCCATCAGCCTTGGTGAGTTTTCCCAAGCCAAGGTAATTAACCACATGACCATGACCCACCATGGGAGAGTTAGAATCAAGCTGGAGATGTGGGAGATGCGGTGAGAATAGTTGGAGTGGATGATACTACTTTCTCATTGGTCGGCTTGATAGAGTGCAACAAAACTCTTGTTTGGCTAGATTTAAAAAGACTAATTGTGGAGAGTTTGACATGACTTCTTTGGAAGGGATTTTCAGAGAACTGAACAAAGGGAGAGATGACTTTGATCAAGGAGGAAGACAACTTGGAAGTTGCCATGGTCGATTCTTCATATTGAGGGATCGGAACTTCAGGATTGTAGTTGTTTGCTTGGATCAATGTACCTTTATGTTATACGACATGTTTGCTATTCTTATTACATGTTAGTGGCTTGAGTTGCATGTAAATAAGTTGGGCCTAAGGAGAACGACTTGGAGTTGTGTTGGTAAAGACTTTGTGAGTGGGGATTGCTCATTGTCTTCAAAGCTTTTCTTATTATGAAAGGCTTAATTTTGGGTCTTATAAATCTTTTTTTTCGTTGAGTTGAATTAAGGTTGGGTCCCAAAGGCTAATTTCTCGGGTATGCTTTGAAAAGAACCTTTGACTACAGTCTTCTTACACACCAGACTTTTTGCATTATCAGCTTGAGCATCCCACACAACCCTTTAAGTGTCTCGAAAAGCCCTAGAATTGATAAATACGAGGCTAGACATTTTCTACAGCTCTTACTATGTCATTTTCTTGATGAAATATTCCAACTTGGCAGTGAACAATCTGAAAGCAAAACTTCTGAGACTAAAGAAAGACCTTTTGTGTCCATCCCCACACCCTAGCCTCACAGTCTGGGCAGAGAAGTTAGAGTAAAGCTACTTGAAAAGCTAGATTTAATAGTTTAGTAGCAATCAACCCCTCAATCGCCAGGGTTTAACTTGGCTATAATTTCCTATTCGAATTCCAACAAGCATTGCATCATATGGAGCCAGCATCGCTTCAATTGGCATCAGTATTAGATGTTTTCCAACTACAGTCATCTTGTACATAAGCTAATTATTGTATTTGCGAAACATTCCCCTCATTTCTACCCCCGTAAGAAACATCCTTGGATAATAGGTGTGAGGCTTCTCCGATTGAGAATATAGCTAAGTTCAACCCCAACGATTGAGAGGTTGATTGCTGATAAACTATTAAATCTAATTTTTAAGTAGTTTTACTCTAACTTCTCTGCCCAGACTGGAGCCCATGGTGTAGGGTACAAACACAAGAAGGTAGTCCCACACACTTGTCTAAAGGCTCCAGGTTGAGAGAGAAAATAAAACTCATAAAGAACTATCATCTAAATAGATCTATAGCTTCAGGCAAGTACTCTGTTCTACTTTGAGCGAAGCGAAAAGAGTAAGGACAGTACTTCGAAAGCTAGTCCTCTTGTAACTTGAAGGCCCCCAATGTTTGAGGAAGAACCTTACGCTCTAGCTCAAGCAAGGACTCAAGTCTTCGATCATAGCAAGAAGGATAAGGCATGTTCCATGCTCCACTCTTTTAATGCCAGGAAATGCAACATGACCTTTTTGAAAAGGGGGTTTATCGCATACGATGTATATCTCTACATCAAAAAGATAAACATGAGTTCTCTAGGAGTCTAATAAGGCACCAAGCCCAAAATCCAACAAGCATTGCATCATATGGAGTTGGCGTCATTTTGCTTTAGCATGGGGGCTCGTGGGGTTCCGTTAAGGGAGACGAGAGATAGTTATTGCTTTAGTTGAATCAGTGGAGTATAGACTAAAAGCTCAAGGCAAGTTAAATATCAATGATAAAGGTAAGGAAGGAAGAAACTTGTTTGTAATCTGACCAGGTGTGAGGCTTCCGCCAATTGAGAATATAACCAGGATCAACCTTGACGATTGAAGGGTTGACCAGGTGTGAATCTTCGCCTATTGAGAATATAGTCACGCTCAACCGCAATGATTGAGGGGTTGATTGCAAATAAACTATTAAATCTAGCTTTTCAAGTAGCTTTGCTCTAAGTTCTCTTCCTAGACTGCAGCCTAGTGGGGACAGACACAAAAAGGTGGAAGGTAGTTGTCTCTTACTCTTTCGAAATGGGACATGTTTCTTAACACTCCTTGAAACCAGTTCTTAAGGAGTCTTATCAATCTATTTAGATATTAGCTCTTTCTTAGATTTATTTTCTCTTTCTGCATGTAGCCTTCAACCAAGGTGTGTGTGGGAATAGCTTCTCATTTTTCCCCACGGTTACTACCTGCTTGTCCCCTTTGCCAATATACCAACAATTGGGCTAAAGAGTTCCACTTGGGCGTGCTAGCAAATTTAACCTTGCCTTTAAGGATGAATGCATTAAACATTAGAATCAAACAAACGCCTCATAGGCTTTTGGCTCACTCTGCTTCACCACTGATGTTGTTTTCACTATTGAATTTCCTATTTGAAAATCCAACAAGTTATTGCATCATATGGAGCCAGGTGTCATTTCACTTTAGCATGGTGTCCCACACACACCTTGGTTGCGTGCTCTAGGCAATGGTCCATTTATTGATGGGCTAACTGACGAATTGAACCCACGTGTGGTGGATTCACAACCACTATAAGTAGTATCGATGGTGAAGCAAAGCGAGAGCAGTCTGTAGGGCAATGCTCACCCTACCATGCAAAAGTCCTAAAAGGGCTCAATGCCATCTCTGTATCCCTAAAAGGGCTTAATGTCATCTCTATATCCTATGAAATGCATGTTTATCTTTTTAATGTATGGATATACATCATAGAATTTGAATCCAATTATCTAAAAGCAAGGATGCATGTTCGCATTTTAAGAGTATTGGATAAGCCTTACCATTCTTGCTATGGTCAAAGTGGCTTGGACTAGAATATCCATTCAATTGAAGTTATTTATTGCTTACTTGATAGAATTCATAAATTAACCTTTCAAGTTAAGTAATAGTTTAATATCAATCAATTGTTAA
>JAURVB010006032.1:0-10530 GCA_033002965.1 Piper betle | reverse complement strand
AACATTCAATGTCGTTGGGACCAAGTCGCTTGTAAAGCGCACACGTCCTTTCCTGAGGACAATAAATAAATAAATAAATTGTCATTCATTGATTAAAAAAAAAAGTTTATTACTTGTTATGATTTTAGGGGTAATTTTATAGGGAGGTTTGATGGGCTCAAATTAATTAATTAACTTGTTTGATTTTGGATTTGCATGAGACGGTTAATGATATGATTAATGATTTGTACACAAAGCTACTAGAAAATTCGTATTTTTTTACTTAACTTTTTAGATTAAAAGCGACTCATAATCCTCTGTCTCGTGTAATCCCCTGCCTGTGGAAGGAAATAATGATGTTTTCAGGCAAAAATGCTTCTACTTCAAGTGTAATCCTCGATGTCTTGCGTGTGAATGAAATAATAAAAAAACCTGATGTACGAAGGAGAGATTGTTTGATTAGCCCCAGATTATTAGGATTTGGTTAGCCCTCTATTGGTAGGAAAAATTGTTTGGTTAGTCCCATAATATTAGTGTGGGTGTAATCCTCAACAATAAGGTGTAATCCCTTGCCTTATGTGTGAATGAAATAATCAAAAAATTATGTAAATTGGTCAATCCCATATTAGTAGGATATAGTTAGTCCCATATTGGCAAAAAAGATTGTTTAGTTAATTCCATATTGGTGTGGGTGTAATCCTCTCTTGATGTATAAAGGAAAGATTATTTGGTTAGTCTTTTATTAGTTTGTGAAGGAAAGATTGTTTAGTTGGTCTCGTATTAGTTGTGGATGAGGTTAAGAAAGATTGTTGATTACTCCTATAATGGTGCGAAGGAAAGATTGTTTGATTAGCCCCGTATCGTGGATGAAGTTGAAGTGTAATCCTCAATATGATTTATGAATAAAAGATTATTTGATTAGTCTCATATTGGTATGTGAAGGAAAAATTGTTTTGTTAGTCCCATATTGGTTATAAAAAAGGTGGTGACGGTAAATAATATATTCGAAAGTTTTATTCTCTGAACTAGTTTTTAGATTAAGAAAAATCATAATACTGATAGTAAATCAAGTACTACACCCAAATTTGATTTTAGTTTTTTTATTTTTTTAAATTTAATTTTAAATAAACTCAAGTTCATACTAGCAGTTTATACATGTACTAATTGCATATCACTCGTTAAGTCATTTAACAAAAGCATCAAAGGGCATCACTAAAATCTCTATATTTTAGCTAAAAAGAATTTAAATTTTTAAAGCCAAAAAGCCAATTCGAACAGTTTTGAAGGCACAAACAAAACCTTTCATTTCATTACGATTAGGAGTTGGATACAAGATAAAAGTAACAACAAACAAACAGATTATGAAATACGTACAATACTTACACACTTTTGTAGCTTGTTATTATACATATAATAGTTCACCTTAATTGTTGCGACATATGAGGCTATCACACGCATGTTACATACTTTCAACAAATAGTTCAACATTTATCTCCAATCAATGTAACCAACCATGCCGGCGGCAACATTAATTTCCGTTTTTAGTGTGAACTGCCTTGATCGATAAAAACCCGCGACCTCCTCCATCGCCCCTACCATCGTCTCCTCACACTGTCTTTACAATTCATACACTTATCTTACTCTGAAGCAGTGAAGCCCACTCAATCTTATTCAATCTTAAAGCATTGATCCTAGCAATCTCTTGGAACCATTAATCATCAAATTTTCTATTCGAAGTTTTATAAACTTATTCATTAAATTTAATTATAATTTGTAATATTAGTTTAGCATTATTATACATCTCATCTATTTGGTCAAAAAGTAATCGTAGTTTAATCGTTTTCGATTAATAAAATATTTAATTTGACTGGGTTGATCGGGCTCAAGTAAAATTTTAAGATTACGAATAAAATATTTTACTAAATAATTATTTTTAATTAATATTTAATTGAACACCGGTTAGAATAATAAGGGTTTAAAAATTAATTGGTAAGAGGGTACGGGGTGTTGGGTTGTCCCTCCTCCAGTAAGTACATGAGCTTACAACCCTATTTTGGGCAAAAATCAAAATTTTCCAGATTTGGTTAATTGAAAGGAATAAAAGTAACGTACGGCGTTTTCTTCTTTGGTTTTTTGGTTCCGGAGAAAACTGCTGCTGTAAAGGTAAAAAGAAAATTGCGTGAATTGAAGAAAGATAAGTGCTTTGTTGAGATTGATTTGTAATCATCAATGATAACTTTGCCAAGTTTTTAATCTATAATATTCTTTATTTATTATCTTCTACGACTTTATACCAATTTTGTAGAAAGTACAGTAAATTGGTATTGAGGAGTTTGGTCTCCTGTGGATCTATTCTATATCAAAATTGTGACACAGTGAATTTGATCTGGTCGTTTGCCCCATGGTTTTTCCCCAAAGTTGAGGTTTTCCACGTAAAATTGTCTTGTCTTATCTCTCTATTTTGTTTGGCAATGTTTGGTTAATCCCAACAAGTGGTATCAGAGTCAAAAGGTTTGCAAGTTTTGGTTGTTGATATTTGATGCCCACCAGGTGTTCGACGAAATTTCTAAAAGCCTAGTTGGTGTGTCTGTGATTTATATTTCAACAAGATGACCGATGAGAAGTATGTAAAGATGATATCTCTTAAGTGGGCCTAGTAACTGGCATTATTGGAAAGGAAAAATAATTGATCATTTATATTCCAAGGATTTATATGAACCTATCACTGGTCAGAAAACGACAGAGGTGACTAAGAAAGACTAGAATAAGTTAGATAGGAAGGTTATGGCCTGTTTGAGACAATGGGTAGATGAAGTTGTGTATCATTATGTTTTTGAATTGACGTCCTCAAAAGCAATATGGGATAAACTCCAAGAAGTTTATGAAAGTAATATTGCTGGCAACTAGATCCTTTTGATAAGGAAATTGGTGAATTTGAGGTATAAGGATGGAACTGACATAAGTGAGCATTTCAATGAGATGAAGAGTATTATTACTCAACGCCAGGATGAAGATGACTCTAGATGAGGAATGACAAGCTATCCTGCTCCTCAACACTTTGCCAGAGAGTTGGGAAACATTGGTGATATCTTTGAGTAATGCTGCTCTTGATGGAAAACCCACAATGGACATGGTAACAAGCAGTTTACTGAATGAGGAAGTAGAAGAAAATCTTTACCAATTTCAGGGTCTCATGCATTAGTGTCAGAAGAGGCAAGAGGTAGATCAAGAAATATAAACACAGACAGAAGGGACAAAAGTCGAGGAAGGTCTAAATCCAAGAAGCACTTGAAGTGTTATTATTATGACAAGACTACTCATATGAAGAAGGATTGTTGGAATCTCAAAAAAACTTGAAAAATAAGGACAACAAAGATCAAGGAGAAACGAACACTAATGTTGTGCATGATGACATAGTGATTCTTTCGATTGTGCGAATGATTGTTTGACAGCTAGTTGTGATGCTAGTTGGGTAGTTGACTCGGGAGCATCATTTCATGTAACTCAAGCAGAAATTTCTTTGCTACCTATGAATCTTTAGATTTGGGTATAGTAAAGATAGGAAATAGTGATACTTCCAAAATTGTGGGACTTGGGGATGTGCATATAGTAATAAACACGGGTTACATATTGGTGCTCAAAAATGTCAGACATATTCCAGATTTGAGGATGAGTTTGTTTTCAACTGGAGTGCTTGATGATGAAGGATTTGGTTCACAATTTGCATAAGGTGTGTGGAAACTTGTGAAAGGTTCTCTTGTTATTGCTAAAGGGAAGAAGTGTTGCAATTTGTACAAAACTGAGACGAGTCTAGTTCGAGGGAGGTTAATATCTCTTCATTTGATTCCACTGCTAATTTGTGGCACCATCGATTGGGACACATGAGTGAGAAGGGACTAAAGACTTTGAAGAAGTTAAATCTCCTTCCTAAGGTCAAGGACATCACAATTAGCCCTTGTGACCATTGTTTGGTCGGGAAACAACGTAGGACATCCTTTGCAAGCACAAGTACAAGGAAGTCAGAAGTCCTTGAGTTGGTACACTCTGATGTGTGTGGGCCTATGGAGGTAAAATCTCTTGGCGGTTCTATTCATTTTGTCACTTTTATTGATGATACTTCTAAGAAGGTGTGGGCTTATGACATGAAAAATAAAAGTGATGTTTTTGGCATCTTTAAAATTTTTATGTATTGGTTAAAAGAGAAACCAATAAGCTTTTGAAATGTCTTAGAAGTGATAATGGTGGCGAATATAATTTTGTTGAGTTTGATGAATATTGTAGCAAGCATGAGATTAGGCATGAGAAGACAGTTCCTTATACCCCTCAACATAATGGAGTGGTTAAAAGAATGATCAGGACCATCTCTGAGAGGGTTAGGGAGTATGTTGTCTTCAGCTAAGTTGCATAAAAGCTTCTGGGGTGAAGCCATGAACACAACTTGTTATTTAATCAACAGATCTCCTACACATGATCTAGACAGTGATATACCAGAAAGGGTTTGCAGTGACAAAAGGTCAGTTATTCTTATTTGAGAGTCTTTGGTTGTAAAGCCTTTGCACATGTGCCCAAGGAGCAAAGGGCTAAGCTTGACTTTAGAGCCGTGGAATGTATTTTTGGGATATGGTAATGATAAGTTTGGATATAAACTTTGGGATTCTAAGAATAAAAAATTGATTCAAAGCAGAGATGTAGTTTTCAGGGAGGATGAAGCAGTTGATGACTTTGGCAAGGAAGAAGTTCCTCAAACTAAATCTCAGGAAAGCTTGAAAAAGATAAAGATTCTTCAACCTCAACTAGAAGTAAAGAGGCGGCTTAGGATGACACAATTATTTCCCCATCGAGTGTTAATGAGGGTGAGGATGTAGTGTCTGATGATATTTCTAATGAGTATGTTAATGATATTGGATAGGAACATGGAGATTCTGATCAAGGGCAGCCAACTAATGTGAAGAGATCAGCTCGTGAATCAGTTCCATCAATAAGATATCCATCATCAGAATATGTGTCACTTACTGAATGTAGAGAACCAGAAAATTTCAGTGAGGTCAAAGCTCATGTAGAAAAGGAGAAGTGGTTGAAGGCAATGTAAGATGTGATAAAATATTTGCATGATAATAACACCTATGAGTTGGTGGATATTCCTAAGGGGAAGAGAATATTGAGGAATAAATGGGTTTACAGGATCAAATATAAAGAAAATAACACACAACCAAGGTACAAGGCAAGGTTGGTGGTGAAGAGCTTCGGACAGAAGAAAGGTATTGATTTCGATGAAATTTTTTCTTCTGTTGTTAAAATGTCTTCTATTAAAATTGTTCTGGCTTTGGCTGCAAGTTTGAATTTGGAATTTGAATAGTTAGATGTGAAGACGACCTTTCTTCATGGTGATCTTGAAGAGACCATATATATGGAGCAACTAGAGGGTTTTAAAGTCAGAGGAAAGGAATAGATGGTGTGCAGACTGAAAAAGAGTTTGTATGGTTTGAAGCAAGCTCCTAGACAGTGGTATAATAAGTTTGATTCTTTTATGGAAAAGAATGGGTACAAGAAGTCTGTTTCTGATCACTATGTATTCATCAAGAGGTTTGATGATGATGACTTTATTATTCTGTTGCTTTATGTGGATGACATATTGATTGTAAGACATGATGGAGCCAAGATTGCAAGTTTAAAGAAGAACTTGAACAAATCCTTTGCAATGAAGGATTTGGGACCGGCAAAGCAAATCTTGAGAATGTCCATTCGGCGTGATAGGGAGCTAGAAAGCTTTGGGTGTCACAGGAAAAGTACATAGAAAAAGTACTTGAAAAATTCAACATGAAAGATGTAAAGCCAGTTGGAGTTCCACTTGGGAGTCACTTCAAGTTGAAGAAAAGTGACTTAAGTGAAACAGAAATGAAGGAAATGAGAAAGGTTCCTTATGCTTCTACAGTTGGTAGTTTGATGTATGCTATGGTTTGTACAAGGCCTGATATAGCATATGCAGTTGGAATGGTTAGTAGACATTTAGCAAATCCGAGCAAAGAACATTGGCAAGCAGTTAAATGGATAATGAGGTACTTGAGAGGTACGTCCAAAATGTGTTTGTGTTTTGGAAGTGATAAACCTTTATTAGTTGGCTACACCGATGTAGACATGGCAGGTGACTTGGAGACAAGAAGGTCAACATCTGGGTTTGTTGTTAATTTTGCTAATGGGGCTGTGTCTTGGCAGTCTAGGTTGCAAAAGTGTGTTGCATTATCCACAACTGAAGCAGAATTTATTACTGCTACAGAAGCTTGCAAGGAGATGCTATGGACGAAGAGATTTTTGAATGAAATTGGCATTAAACAGGAGAGATATATTGTACACTGTGATAGCCAGAGTGTAATTCACCTGAGTAAGAATTCAAGTTTTCATTCAAGGAGCAAGCACATTGATGTGAGATATCACTGGATAAGAGATGTGTTGGAAAGTAAATCTCTTGAGCTAACAAAAATTCATACTGAAAGGAATGTTTCAGACATGATGACTAAAGTTGTGTCAAAGGAGAAACATGTTTACTGCAGGAATGGAGCAGGCATGGATGGAGCTTCCCATGCTGGCTAGAGGTATTTCATGGAGTCGGGAAGGGGAGGTTTGTTGGGTTGTCCCTCCTCCATAAATACATGAACTTACAACCCTATTTTGGGCAAAAACCAAGATTTTCCAGATTTGGTTAGTTGAAAGGAATAAAAGCAACGTATGATGCTTTTCTTCTTTGGTTTTTGGTTTTTGGGTTTTGGAGAAAAACTGCTGCTGCAAAGGGAGAAAGAAAATTGTGTAGATTGAAGAAAGGTGAATGTTTTGTTGAGATTGGCTTGTAATCGTCAATGGTAATTTCGCCAAGTTCTTAATTTGTAATATTCTTCTTTTATTATCTTCTATGACTTTATACCAATTTTATAGAAAATACAGTAAATTGGTATTGGAGAGTTTGTTCTTCTATGGATCTATTCTGTATCAAAATTGTGATATAGTGAATTTGATCTAATTATTTGCCCCGTGGTTTTTTCCCTAAATTTGAGGTTTTCTACGTAAAATTGTCTTGTCTGATCTCTCTATTTTATTTGTTAATATTCATTCTTACTTGTTGAAATAAGGATTTTATTTGGTTAACCCCAACATGGGGTAGGAATTAAAATAGATATATGAATTAATAATGATGAGGTTGCGATTGGAGCTATATATATATATATATATATATATATATATATATATAAAAGCAATTGATTATAAGAGTTTCGACTCCATCCACGAGGAGAATTTACATTCCTCAAACGCAACCAAGCAGATCAGTCGATAAATAAATGTTTTGATTTCTCGATGGTGTTGATGGAGGAATTCGACCATGGCGCTCAGGTTGGTGGAGGAGTACAAAGTTATTCGGCTCTTCCCCGGGCCGCTGGCCGTCATCGCCATGGCCAAGTGCGCCGCCGGGGCGGGGTCCGACCTGAGCTCACTACAGCAGGTGGCGTTCGCCGGCACATCTATCTCCCGCAGGTTCCTGACCATGATCCAACACAGGTTCTCGGGGGTGAAGCTCACACTTGTAATTACATGGTCTCCGTCTGGGTTCTCACCCCCATTCTTGAAGCGAAGGTGGTCGACACCGTCACCGGCACGGCTCTATTTCCCGGCCAAAGTGGAGAGCTCTAGCTCAGAGGAGTGAGCATCATGCAAGGTAAGGTAGTACTGTCATGGTTTAATATAATGTTTTCTTCTGATCGCCCCCATCCAATTCATTAAAATTATATTATCGCTTGAGATGTGAAGCAGCTCGCTTTCTTCCTACGCACTAAAAATAAAAAATCCCGGCCGTGGTTGATCAGATTGCTATGAATAATCAGGATAAGCCGGTGATGAAGCAGCCACAAGTGCAGTTCTGGATTCAGAATGTCGGTTTAGAACTGGGGATGTCTGCTTCTTCGATGACAATGGCGGCATTCACGTTGTTGATCGGCTCAAGGAGATCTTGCGGTGCAATGGCTACCAGGTGATCTCCTTCTCTTTATGATCCCTTTATAAATTAATTATTTAAAAATATTCAATTAATTCCAGACAAGTGATATTTTGATAATTAAGTATAGAAAAATAATTTACAGAAGTGATTTTTTTCTCGAAAAAGAGCTTTTTCTTTCTGCGTTAATTTTCTCATGAAAAAAGCCTTGTATATAATTATCAGGAAACAAATTATTAATTTTGAAAAAGGATTAATATATAATAATTACGTAAAAGACAACTGAAACCAATATTTTGATAAATAATAATAAATGAATAAATTGAAAAAACACATATAATTAAATTGAAATCATTTTAAGAAATTATTATTTTTTCAAAATTTTAATGATCTTGAGTGGTTGTTTGAATAAAAACACCAAAATTTGAAGAAAAAATTTTTAAATTTGAAACTCAATTTTAAAATATAATTTAAAGCTACAATTCAATTTAAAACAAAAATTATTATTTTTAATCTGCTAAGAACTATCTTGATCTTCGTGGTAGGCGAACGCTTGGGTGACACGGTTGACTAGTACCCATTTTTAGCACTGTTTCCTCCTGGAAGACAATAAAGAGAATATATACGGGATCATAAAGAACATAACAGACTCCAGAGATGATTCCATTCCGGCTAACTTAATAATTGATTTTTCGAGTAATGTAACATAATATTTTTTATTTTAAATTAATTACATTAATATTTTAAAATAATATATATTAATTTTTTATAATTTTTTATTTATAAAATAAAAATTTAATATAAATGACTCCAAGTTAACCTGGAGTTCACTCTAATCTACGACATGCTGAGTTAGTCCGAGTTTCAAGTTTTAAAATTCCGAGCTTACCTTCAGCTTGAACTTTCTAACGAATTTACCCCAGTCCACATAAATAGAAGATGGAAGATATGTTTGGGGATTTTGTGGATTTCTCTGCTAAACATGTATGAATAATATTATTATGAAATGATCGCAATGTAGGATGAGTTTGTAATAAACTGATACCTTTATCGATCATTGATCATATTGGTGTTATGCGAATACGACAGGTGGCTCCTTACAAAAGGACAAGAAAGGTGGCTTTCGTGAATAATATTACAAACTAATTGCAGTCTCCGCAGAGCCATTGCAGAATTGATCTACTATTATATATAGGTTTGAAAATAATCGTATGTTGTTAAATTATTGAAATGTTCTTCATTTCATTTGATGTTGCTGTTGGTGGATAATTGTTTAGTGAATCATATGCGTACTTGATTAATTTTTCCCAGGGATATAAATCACATATTAGCACTACCTTGTGAATTGATAATTCAATCACCTTACTTGTGAATGAAAAGAATGGACTTTTTACGGCTTCTCTCCCGCACCCCCCACCCTGACACACACAATAGTCTTCATTCATAAAATAAGAATATAGATTTTGAGGAGGTTAGTAAAACTGGCAATCTCATTTACACCCAGCGAATATGAGTTGTAAATCTACATTAATGAGTCAATGAGATTAGTTTTTTAAGTGTGAATCTTATTCACATAATTTTTATATTTGCAATTTAATCCTATAAATTAATATGCTCGTTAATCAGATTATACACCTTTCACTGATGTAAAATCCGTAATTCGAGTCAAAGTTTTAGATTATCGAACTAGTCGATTTGAATCAAACCAGTTTCATAACCTACATGTTGAACCGAGGCCAAGTGTATGTTATGATGGACAAGGGTCAAGTATACTCGAGTATATAATAATAACGTTAGAAAAATGATGAGAAAAAAGTTATCAAAGTATATGATAATATGCAGTTTTTTAAAATATCTGATTGTAAAATTATTTTTAGGTCGAATAAAATATTGAGAAGCGTTGTGTAGTAGTTTGGGTGGGCTATTAGTTATAGAACATGTTATTTTGATGTTGTGGTGTGTAATTATATTTTATGAGATTTTTTCGTTTTTTTGGATTTTTGAATTTATTATGAATTAATTATTATTTTTGATTCAAGCCAAAGTCGAGTGAACTTTTATTCAATAAATTGCCAGCAAACCCTCCCTCACGACCATTCCTCCCCTAATCCCAATCGTTGTCACCTCCTTGTCGTCAACTATCAATGAGTCATCATCATATTGTTCCCAATATTCCCCGCTATCGCCTGGCCTCCATGACACCTCGACGCCGCACCCTAGCACAGCGTGTCCTGGCGCCGATTCGCAACCATTTGCACCCCCCGCTGCCGCCATTCAGCAGACGCTCTCCCCTTCAACCTAGCCGAGCTTTCCTCCACACTCAGCTCCGCCACTGAAGCTGGCCAAGGGCCGATTGGAATCGTCGCAGCTGCCACCGAAGCTGGCCAAGGGCCGATCGGACTCGCCGTAGCTGCCACGGATGCCGGCCAAGGGCCGATCGAACTCGCCGCTGCCACCCTTACCATCACCATAATTGGGTCGAGATCGCCAAGTCAGTGCCAACCGATAGCCCGATTGCCTGCTCAAATAGTAGCTAGAAAATGGCCAAAAAGCAGTAAAAAATCACCAAAAAA
>JAURVB010006031.1:0-33763 GCA_033002965.1 Piper betle | reverse complement strand
TCATGCTAAACGGCCTAATATTTTCAAATCTCCTGTTTATATATTAATATTGATATAGCTTCTGGTTTTGGGCTTTTACAGCATGCTTGGAAAAAAATGGCATTTTTGAACAGCAGGTCATGTTAATCACCCACAAAGGTGATAAGGCTGGATGAACCCTTTTGCTTTACACATGAGAAGAAGCAATGAGTTACGTTTACCAGTAGTAGAGTGGTACTTTGCTACTAGAAAGCTCACATAACCTGCCCAGGAATTTTTCCTCCTAGTTTTAGGTCTTATTTTCTGACACCAACCTTACTCGTTTGACCAAAGTTGTAATGAACGAGCATGGGCAGAGAGGGACTTTTGATGTAGGCAAATTGACATTTACGACTCTTGTAAATGAACCGTCATCTCATCACACTCCTGCGCTCCCCTTTCCTCCATCTCTACCATTTGAAGCAGGTTCATGCACTCATTGTAACCGGTAATTTTGATCTCCATGCCTTCTTTTTCAAGCGTCTCTTGCATCTATGTTTCCTGGGCTATGCTCGCCATGTGTTCAATGCAATGCCCAAATGGAGTTCAGACCTCTGGTACTCCCTTATTTCGGCCTACTCCAGGATCTGCATGCATGGGGAAGCAATAGAAGCATTATTTCTGATGCACCGTCTGGGAAATGGGATTGGTCATACCCATTTCCCACTGGTTTTAAGGTCATGCGCTGCCTTGCAAGCTGTCCGTGAAGGAAGACAGTTGCATGCTTTGATTTTTAGTTGTGGGTTCACTTCCAATACATTCGTCCAAACTGCTTTGATTGATTTGTATGCTAAGGGTGGGTTGCTGGAAGCTGCAAGGCTGGTCTTTGATGAGATAATGGTTCCGGATCCTGTGTCATACAATTGTTTGATATCTGGGTACTCAAAGGTTGGGCTGGTGTCAGATGCAAGAGAGCTGTTTGAGAAAATGAACGAGAGGACAATTGTTTCCTGGAATTCGATCATTTCCTGTTACGTTCATAATGGTGATCTAATGGAAGCATTTAGAATGTTTGAACGGATGCAGATGGAGGGGTTTCCACCGAATGAAATTACTTTAGTCACAGTTCTGTCCATGTGTGCTAAATCAGGTGATTTGCAAATGGGGTTGAAAATCGAGAAACTCATAGCTGAAAAAAGATATGCAAGAGCATGTTCGTATCTACTGCACTTTTAGAAATGTACGTAAAATGTGGAGCTGTGGATGATGCACTTGTAGAATTTGGTAGGATGAAAGAGAGAGATGTAGTTTCCTGGAGTGCCATGATTGCTGGTTGTGCTCAGAATGGAAGACCAGGTGATGCCTTGCAACTCTTTGAGCAAATGAAAGTGAAAAATGTCCGACCAAATGATGTCACTCTTGTAAGTGTTCTATCTGCTTGTGCTCAGTTGGGATCCATTGACACAGCAGAGCGCATTGGCTGTTATGTGGAGAATAGTGTTTTGGCATCAAATATTTATGTGAGTTCAGCACTTGTGGATATGTATTCGAAATGTGGGAATATTGAAAAAGCTCGTCAGATATTTCATCAAATGGCAGAGCAAGATATAGTTACTTGGAATGCAATGATTGGAGGATTGGCAGTGAATGGCCTTGCAGCTGAGGCAATTAGTCTTTTTGTTAAGATGGAAGAATCTTATGTAAATCCTAATGAGATTACATTTGTCGGCTTGCTTACAGCCTGTTCACATGCCGGACTTGTTGAATTAGGGTTTAAATTTTTCAATTTGATGAAGGTAAATCATAAAATTTCTCCAAAGATTGAACACTGTGCTTGCATTGTGGACCTTCTTTGTAAATCAGGAAAATTGAAAGAGGCCTACGAGTTTATCTGCACAATGGAAGTAGAACCAAATGTTGTTGTATGGGGTACATTTCTCAGTGCTTCCAGACTTCATTCGAACGTAGATTATGCTGAATATGCGATTGAAAAGCTAATACAGTTGGAGCCTGAAAATTCTGGAAACTATGTACTTCTATCCAATCTTTATGCTAGCACAGGAAGATGGGAAGAGGCAGTTAGGGTGAGGAACATCATGAGGGTGAACAGGGTGCTAAAGGAAGCTGCTTATAGTTGGATGGAAGTGGACAATTCAGTGCATAGATATTTAGTTGGAGACACATCTCATCCAGAGATAGATGAGATCCATGAAACTGTCATTGGGTTGGATTTATTGTTGAAATGGGTGTACTATAATTCAAATGATAATTCTGAACTTTGTTGCTTACCAAGAGAAGAAGCGGCAATTTCATTAATTTACGGTGTGTAAAACAGAGAATCATTTCTTCTTCTCACAGCTGAACACTTTTCTTTGTACACTAGGTTTCTCTTCTATTTTAATTGCCCCTTTCATTTATAATATATTTCTTTTTTCTAACACATTTACATAAAAACATGTGTCTTTTTGTTCCAAAGCCCGTAATTCAATTGCAGATGAATGGAATTGCCGCCATTGTTGATTGATTTCAAATAATACTGATCATTTGGAGTTGACAATCCATGTCATTTGATTATTTTCTGAGCATTTCCAAACAATTAGTCACCTATTTTGAAATTCAAAATATTGCCCAAGAGCTCGACATCCAATTCTTCTGGATTAATTGGAGTAAAAATCTTGCATGGTAGAGTGTCTTGGCAACTCCAACTCAACTCGGCTGCACTGCCTATTACAACAAGAGGGCAGGTAGTCTTGTATGAGGGTTGAGGTCACCACAGCCTCACCATCCATGTGACCATGGAAGGTAATTTAGGGGTGCCCTCAGACATCTTTTGCCTTACAACAAACATTGTCATCATTAGCCACAGCGATGTTCAGAGCTCCAGTTTGTTTTATACCTAACTAAAATATGAGCACATAACAGGCCTCATAAACGAAATGATTTTTGTCATTGTGATTATAATCTACATTACTAATGGCATCCACGCGTGGTGCCATAGAAAATATTTGATCTTTACGGTTAATTACTTCATGAGATTACGCCAAAGGACAGTCAGCTTGGCATCTCGTATATTTGTAATCTTTTAATTGCAAAAAGGAGCCAAATATGGATAACGGTAAACAAATGGGTTTTTAATTTTTTGCGAGGGGGGAGGGATTACACTCTATACACCATTTTTTGTTAATTGACCAAAAGATGTAGTGAAGCTAATATAAATCTTGACCACCCTTTTCTTAGAAAAAATGAGAGAGGGATGAAGCCTTTTGGATATTTATTTGCATTCGTTACATCATTTTAATTTTTTTACAGCTTGAAATTGTACTCATAATTCCTTTTCCGGTCACTGAAAATGGCGCTGATGCAGACTTCAGAGAAGGGGACATGTCAATGTATGCATACCTCTCGTTCCCATTCCAGTAAAGAATGACCTGATTCGTGCAGGCGTGCGACCAATTGTCCCCTGATTCAAACACCACAATACTTATAGATTCAGATTTAGATCACTTTTGTATGAGAATATGTCAAGAATTGAAGTACATACAACCTTTTTATATGCATAAAAAAGCATATGTAATTGCGTATTATGATAAACAAAACCTAATTTAAGAAACAAGTGGACAGAAGAAGACCCACATTTCACGAGCTTTTCACGAGCTGCATGTATTTTGTTCTTTGTTGAAATGGCAGCCAAAAATTCAATGCCAAGACAGAACATAAACAAAGTTCGATTACTCCAGCGAATTCTGCTACTTATGCCTTTTTCTCTTTTTATGAGACATGTCAAAAACAAATTGGTGTTCCTAAAATAGGAACCACCTAATCTGAGCCAGTTCAACATCAAGCTCATGCAATCCAATTAACCTAGCTAGCAGAATATAAAAGGGTTTATAAAGGCAACGTCAAAAGCTTACAGTCTGAAATGTTCAAGAGAATAGAAGAAAACTACTTTACCTGGTAAATGACAAAAACAATGGGTCAACATCATGTTGTGCTTTTCACTCAAAGATCATACAAACAAGAACAAGGTCAAAAATTAAATTTCAAAAACAAAGGTAAGCCTAAATTTACCTAGTGCAAGTGTTAAACGAAAAGCTCCTTCTGTAATCTTAGTCGTCACTTGATTCAACAACACAACCGGTGTCAGAATTAATACCTTAACCATCATAAATTAATGGACATGATCAAACCCTGCCACAGACAACCACTTACAGCAAGTTGGTACTTCTGAGCAAGTTTCATTAATGTTAAAGCCATTCCACTAAGTATCCGGGTCCTAAGTGTCAAGTCATCAAAATCTTGACGAAAGTGAAAAGTGATACTGTCAATCACAACCAGTTTCACCTAGAGAACATTCATAAAGGACAAATGTTACAACAATGCAATGAAGGTGCAATACGCATAATGCACTATTCTTAGAAAATGGCAAGACAAGAAAGTTGAGAAAATTGGCAAAACCATGATTTTAATTCAAACTTCCAGCTATAAAAAGAAATCAAGTTTGTGCAAGGCCAGCTCAAGGAATATTATATATTGATCACTGAAGCCTATTAAAACCTGCTTTTTAGGAGAAGCTCTAAATAGCTTATTATCCTTATTTTTAATGCAAAATTGGGGCAATCTCTTCTATACTACTTCATGTCTGGTCCCGGAAAATATCAGGTAAGGACTTGAACCATTTTAGAAAATAAGGAACTACTGTGTCAAAGTTCAACAAGAACGTACAATGTTAAAGCAACCATATGTTTTTTTTTCAGCCCTGATCATCATCACCATCTACACCTTCCACTTAAATTGGGGATAACAATATGGATTGTCATCGATGATTGCTTTAGCATTTAAATAAATGCCTCATAACATGCAGAAACAAAGCGGCAAAGTTTTATGGAAGATGCCTTTCATGTCGCGACCTCCCTACTAACATTGGAAGGAATACTAAGATGAAAAATGACGCTTTAACAATATTGTTATCATCATATAACTTTCATATTTATTGACTAAACGAGATGAAATGATTTCTGAATGAGAAATATTAATACATTAGTCTCCCAAGAAAAAGCTGAAAAGAATGAAATCCATCTTGCAACAAGGAAGCTGACAGAAATGCTAAATGGACTTTATAATTATTCAGAAACTAAAACAATATCCTGAAGAGTTGTGCCTTCCTTCAGTGACTCAAGATAATACAAAGAGTAAGGCAGACTCATAGCATGCATGCAACAAAAAAGATTAGTACAATACTTACATCTTCATGTTCCTCAATGAATTTGTCCAAGTAATTGACTACAGCAATTTGTTCCATGTAACTGAATATTCGGAAGTAGAAAATGTCCTTCATAAAAGTTTAAGGCTGCAAATTCTCTGTGAGAATTAGGAAAATCTTTTCTATGACAAACGTGATGATCCAGAACATCCTGAATACAAGCTTCTGCAATTTGGAAAGCTCGCTCCACCATGAAACTCCCTTCTGTATCTGGACAAAACCAGCATACATAGGTTTAAACACACAGTACAAGTAAAAGAGGAGAAAAAGTGGCCCGGACAGACACCTATATACACTGCTTTTCCACCAACACCGCCACATTCTACAGGTATTTGCACATTGACTGCAAGCTGCATCCTGCATTATAGCGATTGCAGGATTATAAATGTTTCGACCATGGGAGATGAACTTGGTGCATGTTGATGCAACTAAACTAGAAAGAACCCATACCCCAGCTGTGTTTTACCAATTCCTGGAACTCCACCTGAAAAAAAGAACACAACAATTTTGACAAATAATTTTGTTGACAATCATAGTTTCATTCATAGCTATATTAGGAAGCCAAGAGACACATATTTTCTAAAGAGAAGGAAAAAATCTCCTTCTTCCACCTGATAGCCAGAAAAGTGTTGGGGACATGGATCCTAAACTAGAATTCATGTGATTATAAATGACAGACAATGATTAAAAAAATTATAGAAGTTACCAATTATTCAGTTCAGTGATTTTCAAAAACAAATTTTCATTTTTTCAATGAACTATTGAGAGAGCAACAACTCACTTACTTAGTTCAGCTGTAATCTCAAAAAGAATCCTTGTTTTATTAAAGGAATAAATGTGAAGATAATAACTCACCAACTTCAGTGATTTCTTTGCGTTTCAAACCTCCACCCAAAATGGCATCCAAGTCTTCACAAGAAGTAGTAATATGAATCTCTGTCTCTTCCTGTCTAAGCATATCCCAGGCAGACTGTGCTCCTTTGTGTTAGGATCACCAAGTTGAAGAATAAAACAAAAAGCAAAAAAATTAATGAGAATTACCAACCAAAAAAAGTTTAAGAAACAGCTTATAAATGTTAAGAAGAAATTGACTTTGTGAGAGAAATAATAGAATTTTGTCAAGTGTGAACAAATGAAGGTCATTGGGATTTTATAAAATAGCTTAAGGCAAGATATTATACATTATTATTATAAGATTCTCTATCTAGTTAATCTTGCATTCAAACACCTACACAGGTAAGATTCAATATATTAGTAGGGATGGTGCTGATAATTTTCAACTTGATTAACCATATTTTAAGAAATGATAAGGCTCATCAGTTTGCTACTAATTGGTATGAGTCATTACAAATAGTATTAGAGCTAACCCGAAAGTGTATTAAATTATGAAAATTCATTTAGACACAAATTAGGCTCATGCAACATAAAAAAGAATTATGAAGATGGAATTTCCTTAAGATGAGTGAAATGCAAGATCACCCAGTTAGTTAGTCCAACAATCTCATACTTACACAGACAAGATTCAATATGGTGTATACAATCTTCAACTTAGTTAACTACTTTTGAAGAAATAACTAGGCCCGTCAGTTTGTATTAATTGGGTCAAGTCATTACAAATATGTTAAATTTGAAGTAATATTGAAGTCGCAACTTCTTATTGATATTTTCTTATCATAAAACCAACAAAATTGTTCTGCATTAGTGTGTACATGATCCAATTAGCATCCGATCATCCACGAACATAATCCACTCATTTTCTAGAGTAGACAATTTGATTCAGATTTTGATTTATAAAAATGGAGCTCAGAAACAAGTTCCTTTCCAACACATACAATCAATCCAATGAGTCCGTGTTCAATCATACATGAGCCACCTAGAACAAGGCAACTATGATACGTGAAAGTAGGCCACATATGACACAAGCATATGGGCAAGCAGGCCAAGGGAAATGAAACCAGAACTAACAAAAAACAAAATTGGCAGGCATGTGTGGGAAGATAGTTTGCTACAAACAGGAAGGCGAACAACACCCCTTGTGTGCAACATTGGCCTTGACAACGAGATGGAATTGGCAGGTGAGCAATGATTGGTGTGAAATCAAATGAGTTTAGCAGCAGGGTGAAGAACATGAGAAGATTGATGCAAGTTAACCTTCTGGCAGCAGCATTTGGGATCATGTGTGGGCAGGTTAGGATGACAAAAGAGATGACATACATGAGCAGAAAGAAGGAGAGTGAAACCATCAAAATCCACAAGAGTTCCACCAGAGCAAGCATCAGGGAAGGTCTATCAAGAGGAACTAAATATTTCGCAAAAATTATCGACTCACTCTTCAGTCAATTCATCTACATATAAATAAATAGATATAAATCTCAACTTGATGAATATTTTGTGGAAAAAACAACTGCCTATAATTCTCATTAAAATCCACACAGAACTATGTTGGAAGTATGAAATATAACAAATTCTAAAACTTTTGCCCCATAATTAGTTGCATTTTTTATGCATATTGGCGTTTATTGAGCCCACCCTGGCAAAATACAATGACAAAATAAAGGGGGGGGGTGGGGGTGGGGGGTGGGGCGTGGAGAAATAATTAATTGCATGTATACTCTGTGGAAAGTGGCTCACATTGAAGGAACCTTCAAGTAAAATAACAGAGAAAGCTAAAAGAAGATTATGCCAGAGATCACTGCCATGAGAAGACTAGGATAAAATATGCATGATTATCAAGAAAATCATTGGATTAAAGCCTTCACTTATTCTAGTATAGCAAAAGAAAAAAGATAGTACCTGCAAAGATCCCACTGCTAGTAGCCAGCCTATCTGACCCATTATCTTGAGTTGCAAAGGTTTTTATGTCCTTTGCTTCTTGTTCAGACACATCCAAATCTATCAAAATAGATAAATTAAATAATTAAAAAACAATGTGTTCAATAAATTGCACCATCATTTACATGTTATAGCATTAGAATGAAGTAGCTTAACACTCTTTACATTTGTTGAATCACCAACTATAGTAAAAGCTCCAACAGTTAGGAAAGGGGTTTCTTTGACATTTATCTTAACACTTGCTTTACCAATGAAACACCTATCGCTAGTGACGTTTGCATTAATTTCCATGATTTCTCTTTTCCATGCCAAAATTTGTGCTAATTACCTCCGCTCGTCGTTTTTAAAACCATATGGTCACACCATACTAAACTGGTGGCCGGTGCAAATGATTAGCTTAATGGTTGGCTAAACCAGGTTGAACCAGATTTAGCATGTTATACCTAATATACTAATATTCACTTCAAAAATTTTGCAAGGACCTCCCTTAATTTCTTGACAGACATGTATAATACCCTAGGCTCACACCAACAAAATAACTACCACAGTAACAAAAAAATCTTTGAATTGCTTTAATAAAGTCAAAAGGAAAAAAGCAGAAATAAGGATAGCCATAAATGGTTGGCACAAATAAAAGAAGACACTATCTACCGGATCAATTCAATGTTCATAACTCATAGTTTCTTCAAGAAGGAACAAGATGCTCGATCTCTGAATTGCTATAACAACTGCATAGAGAATATAGTTGAAATTGACTGCTATTTTTTCTCCTCTTTGAAACAATGATAGGAATATAAGTTCGCAGTATCTGAAGCTCGTGCAATCTAAGCGGTTTACATGAGACTTACATAAAGCTATCACACACAAACTCAAGCATCCAGAAATGACTGGGGCAAACAGTTTCAAGCTTTACACAGTAAGAAGTCCAGCAAAGTAAAGCCCAGAAATGGTACCTGGATTCCCGCCTGCCATGGGCGAAACACCACTGGTGAGGGAAGCGGCGGCCGCAGACAAGCCGGAGTGGCCGGAGATGGTGGCGGCCAACGAAGAGTCGCCGCTCGGGTGAGGAGTGGACCGGAACCGACCCCGACACCCGGAAAGTGGGTCGGACCGGTCTCCGGTTTTTAAATTAGGGTTTTATCTTCAAATTCGAAAACAGTTTTATTAATTTGAGTTCACGTTAAGCTTAAACTCACTTAAATGTAGTTTCGATAATCTGATCATCTTAATTTGTCACGATGATGTATGTGTATGATAAAGTAACTTTACTTAAAACTTTTTATCCTTACGTAAAATGTTTACAAAGATTTATTCTTTTACTCGAAGGTAATAATACAATATAAAATATTAAAAATAAAAAAATTGACAAAATATTGAGTTTTAAGTCGATTTCGGTAGAACAAATAAAAGCTTGGGTTCAATTTAATGAACTTTGAGTAAGAGTTTTCATTATGTTGATAATCATGCCATGAACAACCAGACTTATCACTAGGGCCAAGATGATTTGAGTTATTTGAGTATGATCTAATATGACTTGTATCTAATCAAATTCAGGCAAGCACGTGTATGCACCATCATCTAAATTTCGACTCATTTCAATTTTTTGATATTCGAAAATAGATTCGTTTTCATGTCTACGTATGGTTTTTATTATCGTTAGTATGGTTAATGGACCAGTTGCGGGAAGAAAATATGTTCAATTTGCTAAAAAATATGCATGAATAATTTTATTATGATGATACAGGTATTATAAAAAATAATATACATTAACTTTTAAGTAAAGCATCTACATGGATCCACATACTGAGGAAAAGTACAAATAAACTCGCTTGGGCCCAACTCAAACACCAGGTCAAGTCGTCTGCTCAACGCCATCTCAATGATAAATAAACAAATTTATTTTTCAAAACCTATCAAAGGCAAGAAAAGACATTATCATACTTATATACTTCGCAGTAAGCAAGTGAAGCTAATATATGAATTTGAGGTATGCAGCAAATAGCTTGAATGCCTAGCTAAGAGGTTCATTTGGATTTAGGAGTCAAAATATTGTTGCATTGTATAATTCTTTAGACAGAACAAATCAAAATCCCTTTAATTAACCAACAAAATGATGGCTATAGCTGTCAATTGTTTTTCTTTTTCCAAAGCAGCTTTCAATCGTCCCTCTTTTAATATTCCACTCCCCATCCAGGGTACTTCTACCCCAACCATGAACGGTTCAATAGTTAGGGGCTATGAGCCCCTAAAAGGGACTTGCAATCAAGGATGTAGAAATTGGCCGATTCAACTCGAAATAAAATATAATATAAATTATAATATAAAATTAACATCAAAATGATATATTTTATAATTAATAATCCATTAATTTTGACCAAGTTAAAATTTTTGTCAAACCGATTTAAACTGATTCAACTGAACCGATTTCTTACCAATTTAAACCGTTTTGATCCAATTCAATGACTCTTTCAGAAAACGATTTTCATTCCGATTCCGATATTTGCAACTATACTTGCAATAAGTGTCACGGGCCTCTCGTAGTTGAAAAGCTAGCTTAGAGAATAAGGATTTCATATTAACCTATATACAAGTCACCAATAACCCCCTATAGGATAAGTCCAACAACTCTCTTTCACACATCGGGCGATCTCGAAATCATCCTAAAGCCCAAGAGAGTCATCCCGAAGCTCAGGCTCTCTTTCGTCAATAGGTAAACCCCGGGTTCTGATACCACTGTTATACCTTTTGGGCCACAAAAAAGGCTTAAAAAAGTATCATGAATTTCTTTTAATCCAAAAATTAGTTTAGGAAATAAAATTTTCTCATTTATTTATATACAAGTCAGTAATATCTTTTACTATCGATGTGAGATAAATCCAACATCAATCCCAAAAATTGTTAATGCAAGATTTGTATGTCTATGTAATGAACATGACCAGATTGAACTGCACCAAAACATGAGTAGTACCAATTATTAACACCTCCTCTTTAGATAATGCAGATGGGCTGTCATCCCTCGTCAATAACAAGCCAGGCTTATTAGGTGTATGCTCCCACTAATCACCAACAAACTGCTTCCATCTCATATCAACGCATTTCTCGGTTAAGGGTGATCATCGGCACTCTTCATAAATGGGCAAGCCATTGGTGTTATTAGCAACTCGTCAAGCTTGCCGGGAATGTTACTGTGGGCAGCCAGAGATATTGTGTTCTTTATTGGTGTTGAACCATCAAAAGTGACTGATAAAAAATAAGGCGAGTAATTATGAATTCGGTGGAGATTGAAGATGGCACTTGAAAGTGTCTTGGTAAAAGGAGGGCATGGGAGAGGCAAAGACGATTAAATTCGATTGGGCGTCGCTACCTTGTTGCCCTCAAACTCATTGACACTTGAGTGCCCAAAACTTTATTTATGCCAAACATGTATTATAAGTGGGTGGGTGTGTTCGAATTTTATTTTAACTTTATACTGTCATTATCGTATATATAGTTTATATATTATAATTTAAATATATTAATTAGTAATATAATTAAGAATAACTATTATAAGTAATTTTTTTATAACTTCTTGACAGGAGAAATTAAATAATTACATTTTTGGATTTTTCATCCGAATATTTTTTCTATCTCTATCTATCATTATCTTGGAAGTATAACATATCAAAAGGTCTTAAAAAATTAATTGAAAAAAATCGGTTGTGATAAAAAGTATGATTTGTTTATTATAAATATATTTATGTTTGAATTACCGAAAAAAAATCAAAAAATTGGAAAATAACTCACCTCTAGCACGTCCTATTCATGTTTGTGGGAGCTCCATGTTTTTATGGTCTAAATGAGCCCTAGCTAGAAGCCTCAAAGCCCCAACACACATAGGCAGAAATCAACTTTCCTGTATATGTCAAACCAACACAATTTTTTTGTGCAACCAGGAGCCAATGGGCATAGTACTCTATCGTCCAACTAAAATCAGTTCGCTCCACTTTCAAATGCATGGCAAAAAGATTTCCCCTCGACGCCAGTGTCTTTGTGTGTTCATACTTCATAAGCGGGAATGGGTATCAGTATTCAGAAAAAAGAATGGGAATGCCATTGAAATATGTGCATAAAGGAATCTTGTTTTTTAACAAGGCAATTTACATGAGCACCTGAGTTAAAAATGTGACATCTCTAATCAGTAATAATCTAGTAAAAATTAGAACATTGTTAGCATTCCCGGATACAAAGGGAGCTAAAAGACAAGTTGTCCTTAAGGATTCGTGGATTTAACATTAGTAATAACTTGATGTTATTGTTGTTAAGGGTTGTTATTTAAAGTTACCTTAAAAATATACTCTTGATCGGAGCTTACATTGTGCAAGGTGATTGTAAACTCATCAATCCAAATATACAATGGCTCCATAGTTCCTCAAATCCGTTCCTCTGGACATCTTGTGATCACATTCACATAGTTCCTCACTTTCCAATGTTAAAACTCGTAATACATTTTAAGGTATTTTGAAATGAATGATAATCAAATGTTCGTGTTATGTAAGGTGGCAACAAGTTTGCCTAAGCTTTTGGCCACCTCACGAGTTAGCTCGTTAGGCGACGAGCATGCATGATTCATGCTTCCATTGTTTTGTAATAAGTTAAGAATTACATAAAATGACAACTAGTTTACTTTGAAAACTCATCCTTCACTTTTATCAAAGTCCCATTCTTTGTGTCATTTATTTAACTACTAAATACATACAATTATCTTAGTAAAAAATTAATGAGTCTGAGCCTAATCCGAGCCAATCTCAAGTTCGAGCATGAACGAAGTTCAACAAGCTAGCTTAGCGTGTTACCAACCTTAGTATTTTGCCCCCTAAGCACTAATGTAGATTAGCCAAATAGAAATGCCGATTATTATCTAAGTAGCTCTTGAAGCGGGCCGTCTCGGACTTTAGCGTTCTCGCTCAAATCCCTCCGAGCTTGGCGATGGTTTGGGCCGATAATCCCTCTATATTTTTTTAAACATATCATTTCATGATTTATTTCTTGTGGGCTTTTTTTTATCGGGCAAATTATAAGAGACGAAATACCAAAAATCACCCAACACAAAGACCATCTTTTAGCTTGGAGCTACGAGTATTCTCGTAAATTCGCCACTGCCCGATGGGGAACCCGGACGTTCCCTTAATTTTGCATGAGACAAGGTCCAAGTTGAGATACGAAGTTTGAGCTGCTCACTCGTTCGTGTTGGTGTTAGAAACACGAAGATGCATGTTTTGATCATATATGCAACTTTATTAATACGAGTTCTAAGCACTTTTATAGCTTCATTTATTTATTCATTTTCTTTCTCTGGGTTGAGTGTATGTAGGTGCGTACTGTGTTCTTTGCACATAAATAAATAAATAGTGTAAATAGTGAGACCGCCAAATGCTGACCTTTAATTGATCCCATCTACTAGGGAGGACTTTAAATTTGAGTGGACTACCTTCAATGTAGTGTGTGCTCCCTTCACCCGAAACAATTATTTAGCAGGTCAATAATTAAATTTCACGTACAAAAGCTCTTGATTGCTTCTTGACTGCATTGAAACCTTGTGCGATAATAGTGCTATAAATTAGATTTATTAGATAAAACCAGCAAGCACCTTATTTGCAGGTGGCTTTTTAAATTTTTTCTCGGACTGTTGTGCTTTCGGTTCTGTTCATCACTAGGTGATGACAAGCCACAATGGTTGATGCAGCCAATTTAGATGGAGAACGAGAATTGGATGCAAATCAAGCAAGGACTCGAAGGAAGCTAAAAATAACAGCTCCTTGACTCCAATGGAATGGTACAGGCGTAAAACTAGTTTCATAATTTAGGGCTGTTTGATCTCCGATCAAGGGCCAACAATGAATATGAAAGGGTACGTATACCTACAAATTCTGTTCTGCCTCTTCCCATTCTTAGATAATAAGGATTGATGCTGAGCTTCTCCTCCTTTTGTCCCACTTCTAAATTAGCAATATTGTTTTTTCGCTAAAATAAAAAATAAAAAGCAAAAAATTCGTGATAAGGAGCTCTTTAAACCACTGCATCAAATAAAAGGGCGGTGTCAAATAAATTTCATCACAACCTTAGTGTGATTATATATGTCACACTAAGGTTTTATCTATATATGCCTGCTTAGAAAAAAAGACTACATATATAATAATATATAATAATAATAAAATAAAAGTAAATTTTTTAAAAAAATCAATATAGATCATCCGCCGGGCCCCACCTCTCCCGCCCTATAAAAATCTCCCCTAAACTCTCCTCCTTCCTCCAAGTTACCACCACCGATGACTGCCCCCCAACGCCGCCGGTCGCCGGCGCCGGCGCCGACAACCGTCCTCCTCTCTGCCCTCCTCCTCCTCCTCCTCCACCACCACTCTTTCGGCCCCGCCTCCGCGTGGCGCCCATGGCCATACCTCTACAACCAGACCAACACCACCGCCGGCGGCGACCCACAGGTAGACGACTCGAAGAAGTACGAGGGGTCGTCCACCCTCGTCCACCTCCGGTACCACATGGGGCCTGTCCTGACCGCCAACATCACCGTCCACCCCATCTGGTATGGCTCGTGGCTGCCCGCGCAGAAGCGCATCATCCGCTCCTTCCTTGCCTCCATCTCCGCCGCCTCCTCCGCGGCCCCCTCCGTCGCCGGCTGGTGGGCAACGGTCAGGCTCTACACGGACCAGACCGGCTCCAACATCACCCGCACCCTCACCCTCGGCCAGGAGAAGAACGACCGGTTCTACTCCCACGGCCGCTCCCTCACCCGCCTCTCCATCCAGTCGGTCATCAAGTCGGCCGTCTCCGCCTCCACCCGCCCGCTCCCCGTCAACCCCCGCGGCGGCCTCTACCTCCTCCTCACCGCCGCCGACGTCGCTGTCCAGGACTTCTGCGGCCAGGTCTGCGGCTTCCACTACTTCACCTTCCCTTCCATCGTCGGATACACCCTCCCCTACGCCTGGGTCGGCAACTCCGCCACCCAGTGCCCCGGCGTCTGCGCCTACCCCTTCGCCGTCCCCGCCTACATCCCCGGCCTCAGGCCGACCAAGCCGCCCAACGGCGACGTTGGTGTCGATGGCATGGTGACGGTCATCGCCCACGAGCTGGCTGAGCTCGCCACCAACCCTCTCGTGAACGCCTGGTACGCCGGCGAGGACCCCTGCTTCCCCCAAGAGATCGCCGATCTCTGCGAGGGGATCTACGGCACCGGCGGCGGCGGGTCTTATATGGGCCAGCTCCGGCGAGCCCGTGACGGGTCCACCTACAACTTAAACGGGCTCGGGCGACGGTTCTTGGTGCAGTGGGTTTGGCACCCTGTCTTAAACTATTGTTACGGTCCCAATGCCATGGACCAGTAGTGGGTAAATCGGCGATGATGTTTTTTTATATTGCTTCCATGTTTTCTTCAATTTTTGCCCTTATTTTTTCCTTACTATGTAATTTTTCTTCTGTTAGACGTTTCATTGACCTTAATCCTCACGACACCTTTTCTACTGTAACATTGACCTTAACCCTCTCGACACCTTTTCATATTTTACTTAAATTAATTGGGTAAAAAAATATTTTCTTTGGCATTTTTGGTTCATTTCCGCCTTTAATTAAAGACTAATGAATTTTGTTGATGGTTCTGTCAACCCATGGTCCTCTTATATTATCGATGCCTCCATTAATTTATTTTGTTTAACTTTTATTATTTAAATTGGTTTTGGTTAAACAAAATTATTTAAAAATAGAGTCTTCCAACCTTTTTTTCCCGCTGTCTTATTCGACATAACAAAAATTTCAAAAAATATACATGTCAAACTCTCATATTTATCTAACTCAAATTTGTGTTATAAATTATCCAACGTATGAATTTTATAATTACCAAATATCTTGAGAAAATTAAATTTCTATTTGATAGCTTGTTAACAGCTAGTCATCTTATTAAAGAGAGGGGATCTAGTCTTTTATACCCTTGGTTATTTAAGACTAAATTTTAAATCATTTGTAATATATGTTACTTCTTAAAAGGATATTATTACAATGGAAGATTTGTGCCACCTTCTTGTCATCTAAGACCATCATCTAGCTCTCTCTCCTCTCAATTGTGTGTTATAGATATCTCCTCCACACCAATGACTAATGTTGCAACTCGGATTATTGACAAACTCTCTTTCTCTCTTCAACAATATTAGTCGTAGTTCTTCTAACCATGGTTGAGTTTACGGCTATGGTTTTAAAAGTGACAATAACTTCTACAATCAACAACATGCTACTTCAAATAGTTCAACTTCAAACAATGGATGCCCACAATATGAGATTTGTAACAAGTGTGGTCACACTGCACTCCAATGTTATAATAAGTTTAATCAAACATATCAATAACAATCTCTCCCAATTGTTAATCTTACATGTTCGAGTAACTCATCGACATCCTAATGGTACCCAAACTTTGGAGTCGCTTATCACATTATTGGTAATCCTAATTTATTTATTGGGCAACGATCTTATCATAGATGTGATCAAGTTATGTTTGGCAATAACAAAAATTTGTCCATAAGTTCTACTGGTTCTGCTCAAATTTCTTATAGTATTTATCTTAAACATGTCTTGCATATTCCTAATTTTGTCAAAAACTTGTTTTCTATATCTCAACTTATAAGAGACCACAAGTGTTTGGTTGAATTTTTTGACTCAGATTTTCATGTCAAGGACAAGGCTTTAAGGCATATCCTCTTGTAGGGTCATAGTAAGAATAGACTTTATAATATTAACTGGAGGTCACTACCTCCGCAAGGATTACTCACAATTCATGCTGGATTGGATATGTGAAATAATTGTCTTAGTCATCCTACTCAAGTTGTCCTTCAACGAGTTTTGTAATCTTCATCAATTAAAGTCCTTAGAGTTAATAAGGATTTGCATGCATATTAATCATGTCAATTAGGTAAAAATTGATCTCTTCTTTTCCAATCCAATTCCAATTTTCCAGTTTTACCTTTGGAAATAATTTCAACCAATATATGAGTACCCTTCTCCTGATGGTTCTAATAAAGGTTTTCGCTATTATATTTCTTTTATCAATCATTTTAGCCGTCACATATGGATTTACTTTTTAAAACTAATAAGTGATGTCTTTAATGCTCTCGTCAACTTCAAAACATTGATTGAAAATTTGGTCCCTCATAAAATAAAATATTTTCAAAGTGATGGTAGATCTGAATTTATGAGTCATAAGTTTCAAAGTTTTTTATGTCAAAATGGTATATTTCATTGTGTATTTTGTTCTTGCATATCACAACAAAATGATATTGTAGAATGCAAAAACTATTACATTGTAGAAATAGGACTTACTCTCTTGGCTCATGCCTCAGTTCCAACCTCCTATTGGGATTTTGCATTTCAAACGGGTGTCCATTTTATCAATCTACTTCCACATGCAGCAAGTCCATATAAATCGCCACAAGAGCTATTCTTTCATAAAATTTTGGATTATACATCGCTTCATGTTTTTAGTTATCTATGTATTCCATACCTAAGGTCATAGTCTAAAAATAAACTTGAATTTCATTCATTGTCTAGTGCGTTTTTAAGATATCATCTTAATTGTAAAGGCTACAAGTATTTGCATATTTTTAGTAGTCATGTTTTTCTTTCTAGAAGTGTTATATTTAATGAGTTTATCTTTCCCTTTGTGTCTACGGTACAACCATCCACATATCCATCCAACTCATCCAGAGAAGCAAATTCTTTGATCCCCCTCCTTCCCCTATCGCCACCAATTATGAGACCCAACATTGAGCATCAAAACATTTCTCGAGTGTTAACACCAGCACCTTCCTCCCTTGGCACTCAAAGCTCACTAATGTTCCTTCCACGGCAATTTCAATGCCGCCACCTCTAATTCTAGTTGATGAGGCACATGACCCAAATTTTGGCAATCAACATCCTTCATCAATTGATCCCATTCAGCATGTACTAGTTTAGTAGGGATCTTTTACTGTTGCACTTTTGTCTAGCCACCCTATAGTCACTCGTTCTAAAACAAACTCCCTCGCACCCAAAGTTTTCACTTCTGCACATTATCCCTTGCCATTTTTCTTGATGAAATTGTGCTTACTTATTATAGTCAAACCATTATGCATTCACATTGACATTAAGCTATGTTTGAGGAGTTCAATTCCCTACTCTCTAACATCATTTGGTCTCTTGATCCCCTTCCCATAAACTATAGACCAATTGGGTGTAATTGGGTATTTCGACTTAAGTATAAACTTGATGGGTCCATTGATGAGCACAAAATACGATATGTAGCCAAATTGTTCTAACCAGTGACAAAGCATTGATTATTTTGAGATGTTTAGTCCACTAGCTAAGTCTGTTACGATTTGGCTCATCTTGAGTATTGTCATCATCTATGGCTGGCCCATTTGACAATTGGATGTCCACAATGCATTCTTAAATGATCATTTCACTAAAAAGTTTTTATGGTTCAGTCCCTGGATTTATTGATGACAAACAATCTACACATGTGTGTCGCCTTAATCAGTCACTGTATGGACTCAAACAAAGTCCACGAGTAAGGTTTACTCATTTGTCTAAGGCTGACTCTTCCCTCTCTACTTGTTTAAATCTAACATAACTATGTTTATCTTAGTCTATGTAGATAATATCATAGTTAGGAAGTTCTTTGTCAGTCATCTCATCTCTATTAAGGATCTTAGCACTCTTTTTACAATGAAGGATCTTGGTCCCTTACACTATTTTCTTAGAATTGAGGTCACCAAGCATGGATCTAGCCTCCACCTATGTCGGGCTAAGTATATTGTTGATCTTTTCCAACGTCTTCATCTTGATGGACTCAAACTTATCTCCACGCCGGTCGCAGTTGAGCAAAGAATGTTCAAGTACACTAGCTCTCCTTTTTCAGACCCATCTATTTATTGTATTGTGCTACAGGTACACTATAATACTTGATCTTACTTGACTAGATAAGCAATATGTTGTCAAATTTCAACATGCCGTAACCAACGAACATTGGTCAGCTGTCAAACGAATTCTAAGGTATCTTAAGGGCTCTCTTGATCATGAAATCTTGCTGTCTCCAGTCTAAGAATTTAATTTGATCGCCTATTCTAATGTTGACTGGGCCAAAAATCTAGACAATCATCGTTCAACTATTGAGTTTGCCATCTTTTGGGGAGATAAACTTCTTTCATAGTCTTCTCAGAAGTAGCCTACAGTGGTTCGATGTAGTTTTGAGGTCAAATATCAAGCTTTAGCCACGGTAGCTTCTGAAATCTCTTGGATCCTTCGTCTCTTTTGCGAACTACACATTTCAATTCTTGCTCCACTAACAATTTGGTGTGATAATATTTCAGCCAGATACATTGCAACCAATCCTATCTTTGATGGACAAACTAAGTACGTGGAACTTGATTACCATTTTATTCCTAAACATCTTGCACAAAGTCACTTAAAGGTTCGGTTTATTCCAATTTGTGACCAAGTAGTGGATATTTTGACTAAGGGTTTGGGTTGTGTTTAACATGATCACCTAATAATCAAATTCACAGTTCGAGAGTGTTAGACAAGTATTTAAAAGCTTCAACTTACAAGATCAATTGAATCAAAGTTCATAACTTCTGTATATAATATACCATAAATTAGGTTTAGGTTAATGTAATGAAATCGATACGTGCGGTCAATGTGTAAGTATAATTTTGTCAAATATAAATTTCATACATGTACATAAACAGAATATGCACGCGTGATAAAGTTTATTCCCTTACGGTACTGCTATTGCTGTGGGCCGATTTCTTTGATCTCTTGAATTGATGAACGGAGAATTTGAGTGGGGAATGGTGAGAGACTGATAGTGATGGGATCCCAATGCGACAAAGCCCTTGTGTTTATCTCTTTCTTTTGATTCTTTTTTTTTTCATTTAAAAGCAATTAACATGGCGAGCTCCGGAGAAGAGCAGTCACCAGACTCATCACTCATGATCGCCAGCATGGCAGTGAAGTAATTAATCGGTTTTCAGTTCGCCGATTTGGTCGTGGAAAGTTAGTCAGTGGGTAGTTGTGATTTGTGAAGACGAAAATCTAAGCAAAAACATTGGTTTGGGCGATGATAAAAATCACATTTTGTATTTTGCTTACATCGATTTTTAACTCGAGTTGAGAACTTCCACCACTCTATTTTGATTTTAAGGAACACCCGGCAGTTGATTTTCCAAACCTTTTACCTTATGATGTTGAGGATGAGAGAAGGTGACATTGCTTGACATTTTTAGGGTGAGTTGAGTTCACAGGCATAAATTAGAGTCCATAAACTAATGAAACAAGTGAAAATTTCCAATCTTCTCGTTAAACTAATATTGTCAGCTACTGAGCAAAAAACTATAGTTGCACAAAAGTTATGATCTGAAGAAGAAATCAGATGGAAATGTAGGTGATACTGGCTTTTACAATTGTGAGATAAGAGAATTTGGGAATGAGAGATATTTTTGATCGAACGCAGCTAACTTTTCCTTCAAAAAAGTTGGATAAACGCAGTCAAGATCTTATCTTATGTTTGTCCGACCAACACTTACCCCATCAGTTTTCTCCAATTACTCTTCCGCCATTTTTGCAAGTATATATTACTTTTGTTTGACGCTAGTCAAAATTTTTGGGAAAAGCCCCCCAAGAAAATCGCTGATCGGTAAAGTGATTCTTCTACCCGCAATCTCCTACATTCATTTGACCTTTTTTTCCCAACAAAGTTGCTTCATTTGATCTTGATAGAATTGAATTGGATTTAGGGCAGTTCACGGGTTGAATCTCATCGAATTGGACCCAACTCGAACTCGTTTCGAAATGTGCACAGGGCGAGTTTTGAGTTTGGGTAAATAAATCAAGTTAATAAGTTTCGAGTTTGACGTTGGACAATATCCAAGTTGAGTCAGACATGGTATTATACGAGTTCTATCGAGGCGTCACAAACTTGACAAGTGGAAGACATCTATCCCACCACCGAATGATATCCTTACCTATTTTAATACAAGAATAAGAAAAGTCATTTTTTTTGGTAAAACAAAGATAATAAATTAAATTAAAGAATAATTTATTACAACATGTTTTGTTATAAATTTATCAATTAGTTTGTTGTATATTCCAATTTTTATCTTATTATGTACATTAATTATTTTATTATGTTATAATGTATGTTTGTTAAAGATTATATAGAGTTATTTATATGAGTTAAATTGAGTTGTGGTATAAATGGGTCAAATTTAAATTTGAGTTTTCTACCGATCGAATTGATTCGAGTTCTATAAAATTTGGCTCAAATAATAACGAGTTGAGCTTCAAATTCGAGTAAAGCGGAAGAGACTGTAAAAGTCGCAAGCTAACTCGGCTTCTGAGTTCTGAGCTCAGAACACTCCCAATTGCAGTAATATTTTAAGAGAACCGAGGCAGGCTTGGCGAAGAATAATGGGGCACGCCTTTGCATGAAAGGGGGGCCGTGTTTTTAGGAGACAGGTTTACTCTTTGTAATTGAGCGGTTTCTGAGTCAAGCTAAACGTCAGCATGCATAAATAGATGGATTAAATTGCCCAGCAACATAGGCCCGGCAGTGTCTTGGCAGACTCATCTCTGAGACTCTGACTTGACCTGACTTGTACAATTCGTTGTCAATCCTTAATTCCGCAACACCAGTGTTTATTGGCTGGATAAGCATCATTGGTGGGTGTCATGCATTGTAGTATTTAAGAGGCCGGAGTAAAAGAGAAGGTTCAAGAGTTTATATCAACAATAAGTTATAGCAAAAACGAACAGCTGTACATGAAAATCACCAATGTTGCAATAAAGTTTTAACATAATAAATAGATAAATACTCAAAAAAAGCGGATAAATGACCTCTCCTAGGGGCATGCAGCGAAGTTGGACAAGTGCAGACCAAACGAACGCGGTCATTTATACGGAGCAAGCTATGCCGAGCACGTCACACATTTGTCACTTAGGTTAAATTATGGTTACATAAATCAGAATCGGTTTTCAAAGAAATTGAGATCAGAATTAGAATCGAAATCGGTTTAAATCGGCCAGGATTCGGTTCAGTTGAATCGGTCTGAATAGGTTCAAATCGATCATATATAATATTTGACAACTTATAAAATAAATATATAAAAATTAGATATTGATGTTATTTTAATATTATTATATGTATTATATTTTATAATATTTTATAAGATTTTTTGAATTATTTAGAGTTAGTTATTATTTTTGACTCAAGTCAGACACGAGTTAAGTTTTAATTACGAGAATGCCACTGGGTGGTATTTCCTTCCATCGCCTCTCTCTCCCGCATCTTCCTTCCTTCCCCCCGCCGCCGCCGTCCCCCCGTCGCCGCCGCCGCACCCCCTCCCCGCCCTGTGCCCGCCGCGGCCCGCCCCCTCCCCCAGACCCGCCCCGCCCCATAGCAAGTTGGGCGGAGGTGAGGTCGGATGGCGGTGGCGTGGTCGGAAGGTCGGGCGGAGGTGAGGTCAGACGGTGGAAACTCAATGGAGTGAGCGACAGCGGAAGCGCCGATTTTAGGTTTTTAAATCCAAATTATTATTTTACCCATGCTTAAATAATTTAATAAAAATCATACCTAGGGTATTTTAATAATTTACTAAAAAAACCGATTCCGATTTAAATTGGCCGATTCCGATTCCGAGTTAAATTGGTCGGAATTGGCCGATTCGTGTAACCCGAGGTTAAACCAGGCCATTTCATTATTGGAGAGGGGGTTTTGAGAGGGGAAGGAAATGAACTGGCCGTCCATATCCATGTAAGGGAAAGGAGAAGGTGACGAGAAAGAAGGCAAGCCGGCCATGAATAGGATCGTTCACGTTTGGAGCAAGGAAACTAATTTTTGGCTTTTAGGGTAGGAGTAGATTTGTGTGGTTCGCACACCATGCAATAAAAATATTTATTTTAAATAAGATTAGGATGAGATATAGCTCAACCTAACATTTCTCATATAATTGACATTCTTATTTACTCGCTTGTTAACATCTGAACAACACCATCACTCCCCTGTCTCTAAGTGTAACTGCAAGGCAAAACTTGCCACCTTAGCAAGTGAGGTAGCTGTCGAATCAGATACTGATTAAATATATAATTATATTCGTATTTAATCCGAATTTAAAAATTTAAACCCATATCTCATTCGAGCCTAAAGATTATATTTATTTTATTTACTATATTCATACCCAATCTGAATCTTTAAAACCTGTATCCAATTGGCATTCAACCTTATTAAATAAAATAATATAAATAATATAATTTTTAACATAAAAATAAAAAAATAATAAAAAGAATATTTTAAAATATAATTTTATAAAATATCTCATATTCGAATTAGATCACCCCAAAATCATATCTAGTCTGAATGCGAAGTCAAATATCAAAACCCGTCCCAAGAGATAAATATCTCTTAAAACTTAGAACAAGAACAAGAAGGCCAATTAGTTGATAAGCAAATATAACTTCCCGAAAGCATTCATGATTTACCTCAAAATGTAACTTCCTTAAAGATACGTAGGAAGATTACTAGGCATGGCATCTATTAATGGGCATCAACGATATTTATTTTCCCCAATAAGGATAACATACTAATAACCTGGTGTAAGTAGCCCCTCTTTTTTATCCCCAAACAATAATGCAAATGACATTCAACTCAACAATGTTTGTATACCTTTGCCGAGTTTAGTGTTCCCGCGTTCTTTTAAATGGTGCAGTGAATATAGCGTACTAAATGAGGGGGCCAATTGCACACGGACGCACACATTCCGGCAGATTTGGTTAGTCGGTCACTCAAATTAAGCGCTTCAAACGTGTACATCAAAAACGCACACATTCCGTCAGATTGTCCAGTATACTTGCTAAGAGCAAAAACTAGGTGATCACGTTTTCGATGTACACATTTGCAGCGCTTAATAACATGTAACCTCAGATTATGATCCACCCAGAAGTCACATTTTTGCCAACAATACCCATTCTATTTTTATCTTACACACAAGTATCGAAGCGTTTCATTGGGATATATATATATATATATGAAATTAGTTATTCCTAATTGGGCATAAAATTTTTTTTGCCTCATGCGTTTGGGCCATCTAATTAAAAAACAGCCCAGATCTGCTTCATTTAACATATGAACCCAACCGTCCTTATAATCAGATGACCTAGATCAATTTTTTTTAAAATTTAGGTCATCTTTATAATCGAACAGCCTTGACGCTAAGGGGTGGTGGAAAAAAAAATTTTTCCGCACCCTGCACGAAGTAATTTTTCTATATTTATATCAACAAAAATACATTAAAGCCATGTGTTTCAAGCATTGACAGAGAATAACTCAACTCACGGGACCATCTTGAGTACGCCATGAAATTCTCAGCTGCTGATACAGCTTTTGTGGACATTCTATTATCATCTATTATCATCTATTATAAAATCTTATTGTCTTTACCTCTCGAAGTCTGCTAATGACATCGAGCCAACATTGTTCTATCGTGTTTTCATTTCATTTCTATTACACACCCGCCCACCCAGACAATGCAAACTTCCGACCTAAGCATTCACGTATACAAAAATCTATTCTAGTAAATAAAAGGAAAATTTAATATTGGTGTCTCATTACAAATAAAAGATTTAACCCCATCAACATATAATAAAAATAAGAATAAATAAATAAATAAAGTTACTACAATAAATTTTCAATTAAAATTTATCCTAAAAGACACAGCAAATCAAAATCAAAATCAAAATAATAAGATATTAAATTATTATATGTTACAAAGTTGTTGTTAAGAAAATCAACCGTTGTCTACATTCATGAGAATAGCATAGCCGAACATATATTAAACGTTAGATAAAGCATCGTAGCAATTTGCATTTTGAGCCACCTAAATGACAACAGGACAAATTACTATGTAACACATATTACCATGGCTTTTAAGCCTTCTTTGCTTGAATGCAAATCTTTAGAATTAAGCTTTTCACAAAATTGTACCTGACGATCTCTTCTTCAACGAATGGGTCAGATAAATCATCTCATATACAAGCAGAGTCCAAATATCAGGTAACTCAATTTCGTCTGGTTTGAGTCACACAATGTTTCCTTTAAAAGAATTTCAACATAGATGATGTATACAGCGTACACAATCATGAAAATTGTAAATCAGGGCATCCTGACAAATTCTCGTATTTCTAGAACACCCACATGAAAGAAAGCAACCAACTGTGAAGAGAGTACTCTAATTGTTACAAAAGACATCACCCTCTTAAGCTGGGGACAAAAAGCAAGATGCAAGACGTTCAATGCAAAAAGTAAATCGTTCACACGTACACCAATACATGGCACAAAATTTTTACTGTCCTCAAAGGACACGCAAATTTTGCTCCAGCAAGCCTTTGCCTGCAGCCTCCATAAACGGCTGTTGTCTTGCGGACAAGGTTCACAGTATCGACAAGGTTTAGAACAAAAATGTTCAACAAGTACACGTTAAATACAGCAGACTCAAACATTGGATTATTAGAACAAATGGCATGGGGTAGTTGCCATTCTGCGAAACACAGTGACAAGTGAACTAAAAAGAACTAAGAGAAAAAGTGTCCTCCAAACATCGACGATGTCGAACCTTGCTTGGGAGAAAATCAAAATCCCACATAAGGTACTAAACTCCTACCTGGCTATAATTAGGACCTCATGGTTATATGTAAAATCAAGTTTCTAGCATAAATTCCCTCTCTACATCTATAAAAATTTCATATTTCCTTCCAAATTCTCTACCCATTTCTTATTCAACCCCTACCTACTTAGGTGATCTTGTAAATTCCTGTCAGTTGTAAAACATAATTGTCACCATCAGACATTTCCAATCATCAAAGCTACATTAAGCTAATTATAAAATAATTCTTCACTTCTAACTAAAACTAAAAACATGGCATAAACACAATTAAACAAAAAATAACTAACAAAAAACAGCAATAGCGAAGATAAAGCTGTATGACACTGTCCTTCGATAACAATAGGTGGAACAGAAAATCCAAATGTATGAGCACAGCTTTCATAAACATAAAATAATGCCATAAAATAACAAGGGTACCATCCACCAGTGAAATTCCGCAATTGAAGTCTACACTAATCTCTAGACGAAAAATATAATTCAAAACGAGTAACCTCTGGTCGAACAAACTGAATCCCATATCATCATCACTCTCTTCCATTAGCTCCTCCTGCAACAAAATCAACAGAAAAAAAACACGACCACCAAATTGCACAAAACAAGCTACAATAATACAAGAAAAGAACAAGACACTTCTTTGCACACCTTCTTCTCCTCAACCGGAGCAGCAGCAGCAGCAGCCGGAGCAGCGCCGCTTCCAACAGCTGGAGCACCAACTGCAACAGCAGCGCCACCGCCACCTATCACAAACAAATTCCAAACAAAATCAAATTCCGATCCATCCTAACCAAACACACAAACGAAATCAACCACAGCAACCAGACCAAGCATACCGGCGCCGACGTTCAGAATGAGGTCTTCAACGCTCCTCTTCTGGAGAAACTTGGCGAAGAGGCCGGGCCAGTAGGCCTCAACGCTGACATTGGCCGCGCTCACCAAGGTCGAAATCTTCTCCGCCTGACCACAAAACCATTTACCAAAAACCAAAATTCAAAACCAAGAGGCAACGGATTCATATAAATACAGATAATACGGAGAGCGAGAGATGAGTATAAATATACAGTGACGGGGATATCATCGTCGTGGAGAATCAAGGCGGCCTAGGTGCAGTCAACCTCGCTGGTCGACATGGCGGCAGCGGGATCGAGATCTGAAAGATGGGGTCGAGGAAGAAGAGGAGGGAGAGGATGATGGTGCTCGCTGCGCCTACGGTTTGGGGTCTATGGAGGAGGTATTTACGAATTAGGGCTTTTTTCTGTTTATTGCCCAAGGATGGTTCACAGGCCCATTACAGGAGTGTTCTTTGAATGGGCTGGGCCTCGTGTACTGGCGCTTGCGTGGGCGAGTCCTGGGCTTGACTCAAATTTGAACTTATTTATTTATCTTATAAACTCGTCGTTACTACTAAGCTTATTATTATATGTATTTTGATAATTGAATTCAAATCTGTTATTCTAAGCTCACAGGGCACGGCAACTTTCATACTTCGCTTTGATTGGCCAAACCTTAGGGCTGATTTACGTGGATGTGGAGTAAGTTGGAGGAGCCATCTTAAAGAAGAGAAGGAAATAATAAAGAGGAAGAGTAAGTGTAGGGCTTGGGTAGCTGGGAGGGAGAGATTTGGAAAGATGACTCCTACTATAGTTTAAGAGAAGAGGTATGATGAATGTTTAATTGATCCGGATTTTTATATTTGTTACTACAAACAGCTGGGTGGTAGTGATGTTGGCGCTCGGACGCCATTGATGCTTTTGTGAGCTTGAATACATGCATGGTAAAAAAACATTGGGTAAGGTACGATGTTTAGAGGTAGCTTATAAGAAAGTCATTTTCAAAAGAAATAACTACATTAGATCTTTGGAATTTAACAAGAATATAAGGTTCTAATGATGTATAATTATTTTACTTTATATGAAATATTATAACAATCCGGTTAGTTCTTGTTAAGGTAGCCCAAATTAATTAAAATATATTTTAAAAATTATTCAGCTCGGCCTTTCCGGTTGTGAAATGCGATTTTCACTTCTTGTCTTGGAATGGGAAAGGAGACTGTTACTTACCATTCCTTTTTTTCTGAGAGACAGTCGCTGCGCCGGGCGGAGGCCATGTGACCAACCGAGAACCTGACAAACGATGTGTAATCCTACTCGGACCAACACCGGTTCCATCCTCAAATCTCCTTATCCTTCTTTTCCAGGCTGTTACTTCCACTCTCTGCTGCCGACCAAAGTTTGTCTTGGACCCATGAGACGTACTACTACCCTCCATTCCCTGGCGCCCCATATCCATCCATAAATGAGAATGAGAACAGTAAAAGTATCTCATACATCATTCGTTAAACAGGATCAAGCTCTTGAAACAGGACCCTACCTTCTGAATCAAACATGAGAATCCCGCCCGTGTATTTTCGAGCTGTTGTGGCCGTTAGTATTCGTCAAGTTTGTATTTACACATGATAATCAATGATTTTCAATGGATGTTCGCATCCTCTTCTTAGAATGTTCTGAACTTGGATCCTTGTGGTTCAAACCATCATACCAATTAAATTGACTATGAGGTCAGCGGAGTTTAAATAAAAAAGCAATGTTTTGGAAAGTGGCCTTTTAAATTTCAAGCGCAACGAACTTTTCTGAGAGACCAAAAAAAACGTTTTACAACATTTTTGATTTAACACTCACCACTTGTCAATTTATGGTCTCTAGTACATTGGACCATTGACACCAAAAAAACACCAAAAGGCCATTCCGTAGAGTATTGCCACTAGAGCAAATTCATGGAGAGGATACGTTGTACACCCTCGTATATTCTTTATTAATCAAATTTAGTAAATTTGATCACAATTTTTTCTTTTTGGGTATGCAGTAAACATTAGAAGAAGATATTTTAATCTATAAAAGCAATCACACACTGATGAGCTCAGCTCCACAAATGCAGCACAACTGTACTCCGCCATCGCATGACATTTGTGACAGCCGTAGTCCAATACTAGCCATCGGATGCAAGCCAGGTAACCTCCGCCGAGGACGATCTGACGTTGAAAACCGGACCGGACAAGCATACCCGTCCAATCCCCGCCAAAAATATCCCTCCTTCCTCTGCTCCACCTCTCCACGCTGCTAGCTACCACGGTACTACACCTTCCCAACTCCAACCCTATCATCCTCTCTACTCATTCTCGCCCACACGCAATCACAATGCGCTTCTGGGTTCTTTTCCTCTTCATCTCAGGTGAATTATCTGCTTCAATTTCATCTCATTTCCCCCTCCAAAGTTGGAATCTTATTCATGTTCTTTGTGAAATACGTTCTTGCAGCTGTGGCTGTTCCAGCTCCGGCGGCGGCGATGTCTGTCGGCATCAACTATGGCCAGAAAGCCAACAACCTTCCATCGCCGGAAAAGGTAGTGCCGCTGGTCAAGTCCGTTGGAGCTAAGAAAGTGAAGCTCTACGACGCCAATGAGGCAGTTCTCCGTGCCTTCGCCAACACGGGGGTGGAGTTCGTCGTTTGCATTCCCAACGAGTGCCTATCCACCGTCCGGGACCGCACCAAGGCCCTGGCCTGGGTGAAGGACAACGTCCAGTGCTACCTCCCGGCGACCAAGATCAGTTCCATCACCGTCGGCAACGAGATCCTCACCAGCAACAACTCGGCCATGACGGCGGACCTGCTACCGGCAATGGAGAGCGTGTACCAAGCACTGGTGGCGCTGGGGCTGGACAAGCAGGTGAAGGTCACAACCGCCCACTCCCTGGCCGTGCTCAAGACGTCCTACCCACCGTCCACCGGCACTTTCCGGCCAGATCTCGTGCAGTACATCTCCCCCATTCTCAACTTCCACGCCAAGACCGGCTCCCCCTTCCTCATCAATGCCTACCCCTACTTCGCCTACAAGGCCAGCCCCAATCAGGTCTCCCTCGATTTCGTCCTCTTCCTACCCAACAAGGTATGGTTGTATGTTGCAACACGCATTTCATCGAATAGTTGCTGGGCAGGCACAGGAAAAAAGCATAAAAGACCAAACTTTCTTTTATGGGTGGGTGTTCTTGTAGGGGATCATCGACTCGGGATCGAAGCTAAAGTACGAGAACATGCTGCACGCGCAGATAGACGCAGTGTACGCAGCGATGGAGCGGGTGGGGGGCAAAGGGGTGGGTGTGCAGATATCGGAGACGGGGTGGCCGTCGAGGGGGGACGAGGACGAGGCTGGGGCGTCGGCGGAGAACGCGAGGAAGTACAACGGCAACTTGTTGAGGTTGGTCGGGGAGGGGAAGGGGACGCCCATGCGCCCCGACGCCGGCCTCGACGTCTTCGTCTTCGCCCTCTTTAACGAGAACCTCAAGCCCGGCCCCACCTCCGAGCGCAACTACGGCCTCTTCAAGCCCGACGGCTCCCCGGCCTACCCTCTCGCCCTCTCCTCCGTCTCCGGCGGCGGCGGCGTCGCCACTGCTCCGCCTTTGGGGACCGGCGGGGACGGCGGCTTTTTCAACTTTGCGTCCGCCGCGCAGGTAAAATTTTCCTTTTGAACTTCTATTAGTTTTTTCACGATTAAATCACATTTTATTTTATTTTATTTTTTGAAACAGAAAACTCAAGAGAAGGCTTTAATTCATTCGTCTCTCAGCTTAACATATAATTAAAAAAATTAGGTATTTAATAATATGAGATTCTTTTGTGATTATAACTAAAAAAAGGATTGCTATTTTTATAATAATTTCAACTAAAAATGCGAATTTCTAATATATAAATATTCGATAATATGACAATATAAAAATATAGTATAATTCTGAAACAAAATTTAATATTGACTGCATTAAATAGGTGTAGTATATACAAGTCAACAGACATTGAATACAGAGCTACAGAAAAATTGAATGGAACCGCCCCGACATACAGCTGGATTAAATGAACCAACATTCAATAATCACAACAATATAAACCGCAATTACCAATATTTTGAAACAGCGAAAACTAATCGCTGCTATGAATCTTTTGGCCATTGTCATTTGTCGTGATAACAAGTCACAAACATAAAGTAATGACGGTCATCCTTCACATCCTTGCTTTGTTAGACACTGGAGAGGCTGTTTTCCAACAGCAGAAATCCCAAGCTGGTTACAAAGGTGGTCATAATTTCCCCGCCCAATTACTAAATCTTCTCTACTAGATACACATACTACTTCCACAGCCCAACCATATAAATGAATGAATTTGAGTAAATGTGTTCTCCCCGTCAAGGAAGTTATTTGTCTCGCATATTTCATGCTTGAAATGATATTAAATGGTACTTGTATATTATGCAGGTCCTCCTACTTAGCAAGGGTGTTTTCTCTTCGGTGTTACTCATTTCAGCGTGGGCAAACTTAGGTTTCCGATAGAACTAAGAATTGTGTTTAGATTCTTATTGATTTCATTCTGTTAATGGATGGACTGAGAAGGGCTGGGAAAGTGAGCTACCAAGAATAACTGTGTTTCCCCTCATATTTCAAGCGGAGTGCTCATTCTCACTTTCTTTACCATTGGCAATGGTCTGCAAATTACAGATCACTGAAATAGAACTCGGCGTTGTGCTTCATTTTTAACTATTGGGTTGATTCGATATAGGTTGCGGAGGAGATCAGTGATTTTAATATATAAAGAAAATGGGTTAGTCTTATTGTTGAAATCAATTTTTAGATTAAGGGATGCTTTTGAATTAAGAGAAGCCAAAAAAACCTAGCAGAGTCATTAGGGGAAATTGGCACCAGGTTGATGGTGTTTTAGGTGTGGTTTTCCAATCGTTGGGTTGTTCCGGTGGGTTGAAATAAGGCAATATTAAAAGCCATATTTCCGAAGTTGAATTATAAATTAAGAGAAATCAATGAAACTTGTTTCAAGGCCTACAAAACCCATCATAAACTCTCTTAAATCCACCCCTCCTCTTCCGCCATTACCCTTGTGATCTTGTTTTGTTTGTTTTTCTTGTTTTGATTTGTTTGGAGCAGTAGTCAATTTAATAATATTCATTAACAAAAATATACTTGTTATTGGGAGCTCATACGAGAGACAATTCCCTCGAAAGCATAATTGCAACACTAGGAATAGTAATGCATGTCGATTTCGCGCCTGCGTTCAATCTAGTATCATCATAAAAATATAAGCAAATTTGAATGCATAATGGATCCAATATTGCAATTGCTAAGACTTATGTGTATCATTCTATAACCGACCATAACAAGTAATTTGTTCAGTAAAAATAGACAGATAGATTTTCTAAAATAATAAGCATGGAGATATAAGGCCGAAAATTTAAACCACAAACCCACTAAACAAAAATTTCGGCTTCCATCTGAACTATTCTAGTTGTTTGAAAACAAACCTCTACACCTTTGGAATGGCTCATTCATCTTTTAGTTTAGGACCTGCTTCGGGGCAAGAGAGTATACTATCATCTGAGGCGATATGAGATGGCTCCCCATTCTCTTCTCCATCGTGCAGATCTGCTACAACATCACCATCTTCTCTGGTTGTATTCACCTCTTGATCCTTTACATCACCTTCGGCTCTTCTGTAAAAGAGTAAATACGCATATGGGCAACTAATTGAATCTCCAAAAGCGACACGGCGAACTTTCTCATCGTCAAAAACTGCTCATGTACCATCCGCTAGCTGCAAGCAATTTTAAAACACGTCTGACTTTCTCATAACAAAAAGAAATCATTTTAAAAAAAAACGTTACTAGATATGTTAAGAGGGGGAAAAAAGTGTACCCAACCTTAGCACGAGCTTTATAATGACCATCATTCTTGTTACCGTAGAGGTCGTATACAGCAGAAAGCTCATAGGCATAAGATGTGGTCTTATCCTATACAAACTTCCCAAGATCAAGACCACGAAGAGGGAAGCCGATGATAGTATTAAAGCTTAGCCCTTGTAACAGAACTGCATGAGGTGGAAAACGACAACTTCGTTAATCTCCATAGATCCAACTTCTTGGTGGCTTGACGGCACCCCTTACATTCAGGACAAAACCTGCACCGCAACAAAATTAAGGTGATCCATGATCGCACTGTACAAAAAAAAGAAAAAGAAAAGAAAAAAACAGTTCAAATTACGATGCAACCAATGAGAAACCAAAAATGAGTTAGGAGCAAAAAAGCTGATCACATATCATCTAGAGGCTCCTCCTTTAGGAATGCATCCAAAACGAGATAACAGAGAGATCGACTCATCTTCTCTTTGGGACAGTGAAGATGAAAATAATGAGCAGGAAACATTGCGAAGAGTCGATGAACGTGGTGTCATATGCTGCTTCTTCCTTTTCAGTCCTATCTATTAAAGAAAAAATTTTACAGATGCCTGCTGCAGACGCCCATGGAGACGCTAGCAGGCATGACCGTTGATAATGAGGATCATCAATGGTCAGGCTTGCTGGCATCTCCATGGGCATCTACAGCAGGTATATGCAAGTCCTGCTCTCCATTAAATGAGTTCGGACTACATCACGACATCATCGTCTTCATACATGGGATCATCATCCATGATCAATCCCTCATTTTCATCGTCATTGCTGCCAGATGCTCCCTTGCTGTTGAACTGAATCTGCCTCCCTCGCTGAAAGGTGTTAGTGTGGGCCCTATAGACTCTTAAACTGGACTTGAAATATATTTTATAAGCCTTATTTAATTTAGACTTTCAAAATTTATTTATATACAACCAACACCATTTACGACTGATTTAAAATTAATCCAAGAATTTTCTCCCTCATACATTATATTATCCGAATCATATCCCTTTACACATGTTAAGTTCACATATTATATAGTGAAGTTTTAGGAGACTAAAATTTGGGCTGGCTAATATACCATGCAGAAACCGAGGTAACACTAAAACCAACCAAGCTTTGATACTACTGTTGAGCCCTATGGGCCCCCAAAAGGGGCTTAAAACAAGTTTTATATGCCTCTCTTAATCCAAAATACTCATTTATTCTTTAATATTCTCTTCCCTTCGTC
>JAURVB010006029.1:0-10463 GCA_033002965.1 Piper betle | reverse complement strand
CACGATTAAAGCTCAACCAACCTCTTTGTTGTGGTGGGGGTGTGCCTCTTCTACAACACAGAGCAATTATTGCATCATCAAAGTCAACCTCTTAGTTGTAGCAAGGTTGCACCTTTCTGTAACTCAGAAGGAGCATATTGGTAGGCCGTGTAAGTATAGAGCCTCCTATAGAGTATGATGTAAGCATGCATATGATAATTGCCTTCCATAGTTTGTTTTGTTCTAAGCCTCTTAGAGGGTTAAAATCTATTTATGTGACATTAGTTCAATTTTAGTTTATCCAACAAATTGTTCACATGCGTGTTTTGTATGTGCATGCTGTATGCTCGGTATGATATGTTTACGTTTATGTGCTTGCATGTGTATGAATAACCTCTCCTTATGAGTTGATTCATAGCCTCACCGGGAGGTATGTCTAATGTTTTTGTCATTGTTGCCTTCTAGTGCTAACCCATTTTGGTGCTGGTAGTTCTATCATTTTGTCAGTTCGTTAGTGTTTGAGATGCACTGCAACACAAATTTCCCATGCCACCAGAGCCACAATGTCGTGGCACAGGCATGTGACTGACGATCCCCCTTGTTCACCATGAGAGACCGTCATGGAAACACAGCTGAGTGTAAAACCCTAATTTCATGTTAGAGTTTTACCCGTTTGTTGCCTTGCCCGGTTTGGGCCAGTCTTGAGTTGGTTCTAGCTAGACCAGCTTTTAGACAATCAGCATAGGCCTAAATGGCCATATGAGCATGTTATAGAAGCTGGGCATGCCCGATATGCAAATGATAGGTTTAGTTATGCTACAATAAAGCATAAATTATCAGTGTATACTCAAGGTGTATGAATTCTTGCTAGTGTTAGCATAGGGTTTTAGGGCTACTAGGCCGTTGCAACTTTTAGTATCCGTCTGGGCTTTTTCAGGGTATCTCTTTACATGCATCATAGGGATTTTAGACTATCGGATTGCCCCTATGGGCCCAAATTAATTTGAGTCTCAGATCTTCATTCGATTAAGTTCAGGATTTCGAGACCCATTTAACTTTATTGCCTTGATTTTTTCCAATGGTCACTGTTAGGCTTCGAGTCACTTTCAACTTTTATCTGTGTTTATTCCAACTTTTTTACCATATTCATATTGTATATATATACCCTAGGTGGGCCCCACTAGACCCACAAGTTGCTGAATGACTAGATCTCGCCATTTGGTAAGATTTGGTTCTGCCACATAAGCCCTAACCTTTCCCCCAATTTTAAGGACTTTTTCCTATATTTTGGAGCATTTTCAGTCTTAGCACCCCTGCCAGTTTGGGTGCCGTTGGTGAATCTCTGGCCACTAGACCTATACCATCGTGTCCACCTCGCGGCTTGTTGTCGACCCAAATCCTCCACCAGCTTCAGTGTTGCCAGAGTCACTGCAGGTGACAACATTTTGTTTACCAGATTTCCATCACCCACATCACTTTTGGGGCATTTTCTGGCATTGGAAAACCACCTTGACCAAGGAGATCACCCAAATCCACTCCCCACTCTACAACCGATCTTTTGAGCCTAGCCACGACCTTCGCCGCAGCAACCATCACCGAGAGTGACGTCGCTACTCACGGAGGCATTTTTTGTCCTTTCCTAACTATTTTCCGAAGCTGGCAAGCCTCCTCTAGTGAGGCTGACCCACCAGACACCTTCCCCATTTGACAACCAATCGATTCAGCCTAGCACTAGTGATAGTCGCCACTGGAATCGTAGCCGGTGACTCCACCTAACCCTGTGGTGATTCCCCACCTCCCAAGCGTTTTCAGACAGCAAACGATCGGTCTTTGTTGGCTACCAACCTAGACATCTTCTGTCCATTCCAACCGGCCGTGACCCCAGCCTCACAATGTCATTAGCATTTTCCGGCGAGGGGCATGCCAATGTTGTCATGCCCAATTACCCGTGTCGCATCACCTTGCTCACGACCATGTTTGCTTGTTCAAGCCCTAATCACCTTCCCAACAGTTTGTGTTACCAAGTCATGACCATAACCATGCTTGGGTCCACCGAGTCCAGACCAACCTAGCTAGTAGCCAACCCAAACCAAGTTGACTTGGCCCAGTCAACCCGACAAGTTATTTCAACCCATTTTTGCCTCTTTTCATCCTTTTTGGCCGTTTTGGGTAATTTGAGATTCCCTATATCAGGTTAGAAGCATATCCACATTACTTGGCATACTTTGAGGTAATGAGTGTTTTCTATATTTATTATTTATTTTATTTATTTACATATTTTTGTATATTTGTCAATTATTATGCATGATTATATGGTCATTTATTATTGTTGATGATGTGTTTAGTTATTAATTTTATTCTTATTCATGTTTATCTTATGTAATTGAATTAATAATCAATTATTATTTATTTACATGTACGAATGTTATTCGTGTTTAGTTTTATATTCATATATTTAGTAAATATATTATTATTATCCATGATTAATATGTTATTTATTTTCATGCATTATTATTAATCTATTGATTCATGAGTTTAATTATTTAATTTTCTATTAACCAATTGTTTATTTAATTAATATTTATGATATATGTATCTATTCATTTTCATGCGTTGATTACTTGTTATTTAGTATTGTTCGGTAGGGTACATATTATTTTGTCTATTGTTCTTTGATTATTTGGTTTGTTTTTATTTGTCTTTATTTACTGTTTGTGTGTACCTTGATTTGCGTGTCATGCATTTATTCATTTGTCTTGCATTGTTTCTTGGTTGACTTGATGTTTGGAGTCCGAGCTTGCCGTATATGTGCCATCATGTTTGGAGCTTGGAGCTTGTATCATAGGTTTGTTAGGACTCTGCATAGATTCATTGCTACACTCCATGCGGTTTGATTTCTAGATCATAAGACGTCGTAAGTTGATGTTTTATTGAACCACTTAATAAAGGCCATGTTGATATGTTTTACTTCTATTATTAATAACCCTCGAGGTTGAGTTCTCTCGTATTGTTTTGTAACTTAGCTCCACCTCACGTTGCCTTCAGGCCTACTTATATATTTCTTTTCCTAGCCCTATCTATAATTTTCGTCAAATTTCAGTGCACCGAGAGTTGGTGGACTTTACCTTGCATATACCGTGAGTGGGTGCCTACACAGGTTGTAGCGGGCTGTGGATTAGTGAAACGGTTATTCCATTCTAAAGTGATCCTGATATCTTTACGCCTTAAGCTTCCTCACAACCAGAGAATTGAGGAGTAGATGGGTAGTGTTGTGTATAATGGGTTGTTCCATTCTAAAGTGACTAGGAGTAGTTGGACCACCGTGGATTACATTTTGGCACTTGTCCATCTTTTTGCATGTCACCACTTTAGTGCTCGTTCCTTTGGACTTGGTGTACATTGGTGGACAGAGATATCAGAGACAGAGCCTATAGGGAGCTGAGAGTATAGAGACACTAACAGAGTTATTTGATACATGAGCTGGACCACCGAGTGCCTCAGACAAATCCATCAGACATTGTTCAAGGTTTATAATTAGTGCCCTTTAGCTTAGGATTTTATTTGTTGTTTGGTTTGGTTTGACCTTTAGTTTGATTCAATTTACCTTTTTGTTCAATTTGGTTTGGCTTGGCTTTCGGTTCTCAGTTCAAGGGAGAGTTCGTTGTACTCGTGCCTTGGTTTGGAAGGCTTTGACTCATATGGGTGCCTATTGGTGTGGTTTTGTTTGGCATGTGTTGTGTTTTAAAAGTACTTATTAAGGTCATTTACACATTAGAGGGGTTGTTTGGGTTGGATGTTTTAGTCATGCAATTATTGTCAAAATGTTATCAAACATCTAAGTTGATATGACCTTTAGCTTGTTGTCACACCACTTCGTGATAGTTTTGTACTTTATGTATGTGATCAGTTTGACTTCATACTAATTTACAGATTTCTTTGGTGTTGTACCGGTACAAGAGTAATGAAATTTGTGTATGTACAATTTAATTAAAGTCATTAGGATGTCATGAGTTATGTCACTTTAATAGAACATACCACATTATGGGTCGTGTTTATTAATTGTGCATGCATTCATGTACACCTTTTTAATTCGCTATACCAAGATTTATTGTCTTTACATTTCCTTGCCTTCTCATTTTTCTATGAAAAACTTTGTATTTATAAACACATCTTTCTACCCTGAATTCCAATTCATCCTTCCACCTTTTGTTAAACTTTCCTAACATTGTCGTCAGTCAGAGTTCACTGGAATTTGCCATCAAAGTTGGTTGCACGTCGAAGTACCCGTCCATCAACTATACTTTGAAGTACATATTTCTGTCATTAAATTTGTGGTGAGCCATTATTCTTTTGAGTATGTTGTTATTTAATCCTCTTTTTCTTTCTTAACATTTGATAAAAGTATATAACTTTTGATTAGATCTAGAACCTTGATCTTGTATACCTACAGTTTCGTTAAATCGTTTATTTTGGTTACTCTTTCACTATTGATTTGTTATTGTTCTTTCTTATTCATGTCTGTCATATTTTTCTTCATCTATTGTAATCTATAAATATATATAATAATTGATTTAAAGTAATCTTATTTGGTTTGATCACGCATTGTCATACATGCATCATATAGATTGTGACCCATGATGGCACCCCTGTTTCATTTCGTGTACTTGTGCAAGGCAGCAATGGAACTGGAAATGGGGGATAGATTGTACCTTCTAGAACCCTTGAGGTTAGAGAAGGAATTACTCTTGAACAGGTAAAATCGAGTGCATCGTAGGTAGAGATGTTTTTAAAAAATGAAGGTAGCATGTTTGGTAGGAATTTAGACCCGACAAGGCAATTGAATGGCTGATTATTACCAAGGGAGTGTTTGAAAACATGAATTGCCATACAGAGCTTTGGATTCAAATAGCAACGGGTGCTTTCATAGGCAAGGCAAGGACTTGGTGGGACTCTGCCAAGAGAGTTCATTTCTGAAGGGAAAGCGTCTAAGGACACTGACTTAGCAAAAATTCCAAGTGGTATTCGATGATATATATTTTCCACTTGAAGAGAAGAGGAGGAGAACTAGAATTTGAACACTTGAAGCAAAAGAGTATGTCAGTTGCCGAATATTAGGCTTAGTTCATTAGTATGGAGAGATTAGCTCCTTGTCTACTAGCCACTAAAAAGATGTGAGTTAACCGATTCTTTGAGGGACTGATCTACCCTATTAACAAGAGACTAACCGCTGCAAAATACAAGACATTGGATGAAGTGGTTAGTGCAACATCTAGAAATGAAAGAATCTATCAGACTAGAAATAAGACTTTTGGAACTTAGAAATTTTCTAGAAAGAAACACCAGTATGAGAAACCAAGGAAGGAGTCCAACATTTCCATGAGAGTGATACAAGGTAAATAGGATGCATAAGTTTATGCTACTTGTAAGTGTCAACACTTTGGTGAATGCAAACTAGATCAACTAGTTTGTTTTGGTTGTGTTTACCTAGGACATATGAAAAAGAAATGCCTACAAGTCAACCAGCAACCACAAACTCAACAATCTTCTCTAGCATTGTATGTTTTGGATGTGGAGGTGTTGGCCATGAGAAGAGGAATTGCCTTTTGAAAGTCAACCACAAAGTTTGTTGCCAGCTCCCCAGCAGTATTTTCTTCCAGCTCCTCAAGGTCAGCAAAGAGGTCCACAAGGTAGAGGTGAAGGAGATCAAAGGAAAATTTGAAATCGTCAACAAGGAGGTGCGATGAATACCATTTTTGTTATACCTATTGTACCGTCGATTAGATTACTGCTCCATCAAATCATACCATGGCAACACTAACACAAGCTTAAGGGAAGATGTTTGCTACTATCATTGCTTATGCTTTGGCGAGACTAAAGTTTTTGCAGGTATTCTTACTGTTGGTTCTATACCGGCATTATTATTGTTTGATTCTGGGTGTACACATTCTTTGGTTTCGTCCGAATTTATTGATAAAGCGGGATTAGAAGTGGTGAGTCTAGGACATTCTTTGTTATTAACCACTTCTACTAGTCATGTATACACTGTGGTTTGTGTGGACAGGAAGTCTGTTAATATCCAACAATGCTCTTTTGTGGCTAATCTCTTTGTGTTCCAGATGATAGTTTGATGTAATTTTTGGCATGGATTGGATGTCGGAGAATGAAGCATTCATTGATTGTAAGAAGAATGTACATTTTAGAAAGGGTAGATGACGTTGCACTTTTCAAAGGCAAGGAAGGATATTTCATTAGGATTTGTGGGTTATCATAAAATTCCAAAGTATAGGGATGGAGGATATGGAATGATCATGGTTACCTTGATGTCTACCAACAAAGAGAAACCGGGGGTATTATCTATTCCAATTGTTTGTGAATTTGAGGATGTACTTTAGGAAGAAATTATAGGGTTGCGACCAGAATAGAGCGATAGATTCCTCCATTAATATCTTACCTGGGATGATTATAATTTCAAAAGCTCTATATCATACGCTACCACTAGAATTACAAGAGTTGAGGACTTAATTGCAGACTTTGTTAGATTAAGGATTTATTCAGCCTAGTGTGTCACCATGGGGAGCTCCGGTTTTGTTCTTGAAGAAGAAAGATGAAAGTATGAGGATGTGCATTGATTATATGATGCTTAATCAGGTGACTAGTAACAAATATCCTCTAACCCCTTATTGATGACTTGTTTGACCAATTGTCCTCAGTTGTGGTATTCTTAAAGATTGACTTGAGATAAGGGAAACATCAACTAAGGATTAGAGCTTAAGATGTGTCAAAGACAACATTTAGAACTCAGTATAAGCATCATGAATTTCTGGTGTTAGCTTTTGGATTGACTAATGCTCCTACAGTGTTCATAGATTTGATAAATAGAGTGTTCAAACCATATTTGGATCAGTTTATCATTGTCATTATCGATGCCAACTTGATCTATTCTTCTTTAGAGAAGGAGCATGAGCAACATTTGAAAACTATTCTACAAACCTTGAGAGATCACAAATTATATGCAAAGTTCCTCAAAGTGGGATTTTTGGCTTAAGGAGGTAAATTCTTTGGGTCATGTTATTTCTGTTGCATAAATTGTTGTAGATCCTGACAAGATTGAAGCTATTTAGAAGTGGGAGCCTACCAAAGATGGTCGCTGAAGTTTGAAGGTTCTTGGGTTTTCTAGATATTATCGAAGATTTGTCCAAGTTTTCCTCTATTGTAGCTTCTCGTACCAAATTAACTAGGAAGGAAGAAAGATTTATCTGGACTGATGATTAGCAGCAAAGTTTTCAAACATTGAAGAAGAAATTGACTCAGACACCTGTGCTAGCATTATCGGTTGGATACGAAGATTTTGTGGTTTATAGCAATGCATCATGAATTGGATTAGGATGTGTACTCATGCAGAGAGACAAAGTTATTGTTTATACATCGAGACAGTTAAAGCTGCATGAGAAGAATTATCCAACTCATGATTTGGAGTTAGCTGTGGTGATTCAAGCATTGAAAACTTGGACATATTATTTGTGTGGAACTCCAATCAAGTTAATGACTAACCATCAAAGTTTAAAGTATATCTTCACAAAAAAAGACTTAAACAATAGTCAAAGGAGATTGTTGGAATTCTTGAATGATTATGATGTTAAGATTGATTATCAGGAAGGAAAGGCTAATATAATGGCTAATGCTTTGAGTCAGTTCAAGTCATTTCAGGCTTTCAAACCATGAGTATGGGGCCTAGATGGCTGTATGAGCATGTTATGGAGGCTGGCTATGCCTGATATACAGATGATAGCTTTAGTTATACAACAAAATAACATGAGTTACAATCTTGTATTCGAGGTATATGAGTTTTAGCTTGCATTATCCCAGGGTTTTAGAGGTAGATCGAGGTCATTGCAGCATTTATTATCCATTTGGACTTTTCCACGATATCTGTTTTGCATGCATCATAAGAATTTTGGACTACCTAATTGCCCCTATAAGTCCAATTTGATTTGAGTCTCAGAACATCATCCAAATGAGTTCAAGGTTTTGACTGTCAATTAGCTTTTGTGTCTAGATTTCTGTCCATAAAGTCTTTGTCAAACTTTGAGTCAATTTCAACTTTTCTCAGTGTCGATCCGATCCTTCCAACCATATATATATATATTGGATATCCCTAGGTGGACCCCACTAGACCCATGAGTAGTTAGGCGTTCAGACCGTGCCATACGGCAATATCAGATTCATCTATGTTAACCCTAGAATTGCCCTCTCCAATTTTTTGGGAATTTCTGCACCTGATTTTGAAAGATTTTCTACCCCTAGGATCGCCTCCACTTCAGCTCACCGTTGATGAGACTCCTCTGGGCACTGGACCAACACTAACCTCCACTAACTCCGATGCCACCGTAGTCACCTTGGGCGATGACATTTTGTTAGTCTGACTCATTGATGCCACCGCCTTTTGGACCATTTTCCGACGTTGGTGAGTGTCCTCCAGCAAAGCTGACGACCTAGATAGCTTTCCATCACCGAGACCTTCCATTTGAGTCCAACTCCAACCTTCATCATGGCTGCAATCACCCCTAGCGACTCCCACTTTCCCAACATCATTTTTGTCCCTTTCTAGCCATTTTTTGTCCAACTGACACTCAAGCATTGTTGGCGACCACCCCAATCACCACCGCTTTGTCATCCCCTATAAATACAGACCGGCAGTGACCACTACCTCACCAGCATTAGACTTTTCTGGCAATAGACACCGCTAGCCTATTTGGCCCAGTCATGCCCATTTGCCTTCTTCATCCTTGTCCACATCTGTCTTGCCCGAGCTGCCTATTTGCTTGTTTGTGCTCGTGTTCATGTCCATTGTGTCAGCAACAAGTCCAGATCGTGTCAGCATATCTGCGTTCTTGTCCACCGAGTCTAGCTTGCCAGTCCAGTTGCTTAACTCAACTGAGTCAACTCGGCTCGATTCAATTCAAATACCTAGTTGACTCAGCAACTCATTTTCGCTTATTTTAGCCCATTTTCATCCATTTTTCAACTATTTTAGTTAATGCGAGACTCCATACATTAGTTTAAATGTATATTCATATATTTTGGCATATTTTGATATTATGATGTGTTTTTTTACTTATTGTTTATTTATTCATTATTATTTATTTCTTGTTATTTGTATATTTATCCATTATGATGCATGATTATATTATTATTTATTATTATTGACAATGTAATTATTTATTAATATTGTTCTTAATCATGTTTATCTTATTTAATTTGATTAATTAATTTATTATTATTTATTTTCTAGCACACTTGTTATCAATTACTCGTGTTTAGTTGTATGTTCATATGTTGATAATTATGTTGTTATTATTCATGATTAATTTTTATTAATTAATTATCCATTTATCTATTTATTTGTTGTTATTATTATTATTATTATGTATTTATTTATGTATTTTTACTATTTAAGTATGTGCTATTATTTACTTGCATTTAGCCGCATACTTATAAAGTAAAATCATCTTATTATTTGATGGTTAGTGTATTATTTATTTTCATGTATTTATTATTTTATCTATTTATTCACAAGTTTAATTATTTAATTATTTATTTATTTATTATTTGTTTATCGCTTATCAAGTCTCGTTTTGTATGCTGCGTGTTTAGTTGTGGATCTATTTAGCATAGTCCTTTGTTGTGATGTTATTATTGATGCGAGCATAGACTACAATCGTGTCAATCATATAGAGTTGTCAATCTTTAGCTTAGCAGTGGGTTCCGTTGTAGATTTCGGAGTCCAAGCTCGATGTAGATGTGTTATTATGTTTGGAGCTTGGACCATAGTTCCGTTAGGACTCTTCCCAGATTTATCTCTTTATTCTATTGTGGATTTGATTTCCAAATTGTATGACATGTTAAATGTCTGTTTTATCGGACCCCACATAACACGGGTCATCTATACGTATTTCAATTTTATGATTAGTAACTATCGAGGATGAGATTCCTCGTGTTGTTTTCAAACGTAGTTTCACCTCACATTGCCTTTGGACTTACTTTTATAATTCCTTTCCCAACCCAATATATAGTTTTTGTTAAGTTTTAATTGAGCTGAGAGTTGGCGAATTTGACCTTGTGTATACCCTAAGTGCGCGCATACGTACATCGCAGAGGGGCTCTAGATTAGTGAAAGGGTTATTCCATTCCCAAGAGATCCTGACATCTCTATATCTTGAGCTTCCTCACACCCAGAAGAAGCGTGGAATAGATGGGTATTATTATGTACAGTGCATGTCTAAACTTGTGGTATCAAAGGGTACTGAACGCGAGTGCCTGAGAGTACTCAGCCCTTATGCTCTGGGCCAAGAGTTATATGGAAGTTTGCAGAGGGCTTATGATATATGTTTTTTCCCGAGAGTGGGACCAATTATTGTTCGAGTGGTATTTGTTGAGAGAGGCACAACAGCAGTTCAGTTTAGGATGTTATTAAGTTTTCCCAT
>JAURVB010006028.1:0-19696 GCA_033002965.1 Piper betle | reverse complement strand
TGTATCCGCATCAGTAGCCAGCATAGTTGGATGGATTGGATAGTGGTTGTTGTCTTTTGTGGCTTGTAAATAGTATTGCTTATGTATTTTGGGCTTATGTTCCTATGTATTTAGTGTTGGTGTATTTGGAATGTAACTATTTGGATCCCCCTAAGTTTGGGCAGGTACCTTAAATTTTCTTATGAATGCATGTTGTGACGAAGTGTTGTGGTCTCCTGTGTGCTTTATTGCCATTATTTTATTGGTATATCGTCATTCGGGTATTAACTTTGAGGCACCCGAACAATCGTCTACAAGCTGTGAAAGCCTCAAGGTCACGAAACATGACAAAGAGCATACAAGGTATGCTAGACTTATTTGTTGCAGCTGCTTGTGTGTTGAACAAACGTTGGTGGAGGAGCTTACAATAACGATGCATGTGAAATGCAACCCACTGCGGAACAAATAAAATTGCTCAACACCACCCTTCGCTTGACGCCTACATCTAGTCGTCCACCGCCACTAACTAGAAGCCCACGAGCCCCCCTCCCGCTCCCCCTTGCTAACTAATATATTAGATATTATTTGATTAGGTATTGGATATAAGACTAATTTAACTTTTTAGGGAATATATTCCACCCACTATAAGGAAATTTCGTCCCAAAATTTCTTTATACGACTCTTAATGGGCCACCATCCATTCAATACGGTCCTAAGTTCACTATGATAGCACCAGTAAAGGCCTAACCCATTTAGTGTAAAATGATGGGCTTAGTCATCTTTTCAAATGTGATTAATTCCGTTAAAGATCATAAATACATACCCACCACCAGTGTTGCCACCAAACAAATCCTCATTATGTCACACTATCGAATGCCGCCACTGTTGATGTTCTCCACCATCCTCGCCGTTGGCCAAGTATAAAGTTTAATTTTTTTAAATAAAATTGATGCTGATTATAAACATGTTAATTATAATTTGTTGCTGTTCTTCATGTAATTGTATTATCTTTTGAAATAATATTTGTGTATTTTTTGTAATTTCAAATCTATTTAAATTTATTATGTTAGTATTGTTGTTTAATTTAATTTATATTTATGATATGTGATTTTGATGAGATTTATTTGTAATTTGATTGGATGAGATATTTGTAATTTGTTTATTATGGCTGATTATTGTTGATTAAATTATATCAGATATAATGTAAGATTTTTGATTATATATAATTTTATATTATTTATTTTTTATAATTTTGTTTACTGTATTTTCTATGTAATTTAACATGTTAGGGTTATGCGATGATTAGGGCATGTTTTTTTACATCAATGTTTAATGATACATGTGATTATAATTATATATACATTTTAGTCATACTATGCATGATATGATGATAATTTAATATTTGTCTCATGGTTTTTAATTCATGCTCTTATTTGTTATTTTTAAATAATTAAGGGCTACATTATTATATAATTATAATTAATCATTAACAATTCATAGTAATCTACCCAACTAAGATTAACTCTAGCCGTGACTCTGCAGTTTGGCGGTAAGCGCTGACGACTCCTCTACAGTACGACGTTAAAACCCACCAACCTTAAAAACAAATGGAAAAGTAGACAATGTGTATCAAGATGACCATACACATACGAGTGGTTCTCGACTTGATTATGTGCCTAATGTATTTTTCATTCACTAGTCAATCCTCATCAAATTGATAAAGTTGACATGGAAGAATTGCATGCCCCACCATCCAATCGACATGAGGAGATACACTCTTCAGATTCAGATTGTGAAGCTAAATATGACTCTAACAATTAGTATTGTATTTTCTTTTCTAATGCTTCTGTAAATTTAATAGTTAATATTTATTTAATATGAATTTAATAATTTCGTTTGAAAAAATATGTTTTATTTGATTTTTGGTAAACTTCATGTTTAAATCTAATACGTCATTTAGAGCGATCAATTAGCACAGAAATCGATGAAGCTTGACAGTATTACAATATTTCTTAGCTATAGATATAATTTAATTGTTGATGAATGTTTATTTTACTTGTTAACTAATGTAGGCAAAAGAAATGGTGGGGTCCGTGCCTTGGTTAGTTTTGTTTATCCTTATACACTAAAAGGACAAAAGGAAGGTCCATATGTACACAAGGAGTTTGAGGCCATGGCTATAAGTATTAATATCAATTGCATACTATTGTTGTAACATGAAAATGTGTGGTCAATATGTGTTTGGTTTGTTGTTTATGTTCTTCTTTATTTGTGTTGTGCTTGCAGTAATTGCAAAAGACGTTCAAATATTGACCCTATGATATGACAATCTTTTTTTCATTTTTTATTTATTCATATTTTTATTTTATATATATTTCCCATTGAATACTCTAGGGTACACAATTGTGATGGATTTCAGGTAGAAATTCTTCGAGGCTCAGAGTCTAGCAAGGAAGGTTAACTAAATTTAGGCATGCTAAGCCATGTTACTTGTGAATATATATGGAGCAAAGGGAAAAAATGGAATAGAGGAGCTCCTACTAAACTTAGGTGGCTAAACCAATAAGGGTAGAAACATGGAATGGAGGAGCACTTACCAAATTTAAGGCTGAAGAGAGAGAACAACGGATGATGGAGGAGGTTGAGGATAGGGTCATCGAGTCACTTAATGAGAAGGAGCAGCACATGAGAGACTGGTGGACATGGGAGGCTGATAGACGAGATGAGCTCATTCTTCGTTAGATGTTTCTTATGGTTAAAGATTCTCGTTGTAGCCGTGATGAGCCATCTTCACTGCATGCCGACCAACCTAATCCTCCTACTTGATTATCCTTTGTGTTGACATTGTATTAGACTTTGTATTTATCATATTTGACATACTTATGTGTTTGATGAAAATTTTTTATTTGTTACAATTTATGATGTCATGTGTGTCGATACATGTGGGGTGTTTTAAAATTCTATTGTTAACAATTATATCATTTTTAGTTAACATTTTATTTTTAACAAGGGATAATAAAATAAAATAAAATATTTTTGTTTTTTTTATTATTTGTGACGAGTTGCAAGCAGCTTGCAATTGCTTTGAGACTTATTTGCGACAAAATTTATAGTTGCAAATATATGTGGCCGACATAAAATCAAATTATCACCAAATTGCAGGCGCATTTGCAATGGGTTTAGCGGTTGTATCGTTTGGAAACTGCATTTGCGGCCATTTTTTGTAGTTGCAACATATGCAACCGAAATGTGAAGGATATATATGGTTTCTCAATTTGGAACCGGAAGATTTTTTGGTCGTTAATTTCAGGCGCCCTATTTTTTCAGTGACTCAGATTTTGTGGTCACAAATCTAGTCACTAGTACCTTTTACGCGATTAGAACTTGAGTCTTTCGTGACCAAGTTTATGGATTGCTGATGGGCATCTTTCTACTAGTGTCATGGTGTAAGCATTCTATCATGCCATCCTAGTACTATCTTTTGGACCAACACTTGTATAAGCTTAAAGCAACGAAGATGCAAAAACCAAAATGCCAGAGCTTGATGGAACTGAAGGAGGTAAATATCTCAATAGCAAGCTTAAGGAATGCATTACAAGAATTGACACCAACCACTGGGAGACAGCTTCACAACACATGAGAGTTGTTAGTTATCAAAAAGGAGGAGACTCGTTAAACCTTTGTTTTGATGAGATAACACTACAAACTCTCAAAGCAAAATTACAAGGCGTGTATGTACGTTCAAAAAAATCAAGATCATCAAGACCCCAAGTAAAAAGTAGAAGTTTCAAGAAGTTTGGCAGCATCTTTCGGTGGCAGCTTTGGCAGCCGAATCATGAAGGGTTAAGACCAAGGAGTGCAAGGGTAGGCCTTTAGCAAACAGTTTGGCAAAGTGTTCAACAGCTGAAGATCTGATGTGCAAACCCCAGGGTTTTCATGGCTCTTACCTAAGCCAAAGCTTCCAAAGGATGTTCAGCAAACCAATCTTCTAGGTGGTTTGAGGGTGGGAAGAAGTATGAAGACTCAGGCGGAGCTTCCCGCAACCGAACATCAGCATTAGGCAATGGATAGAAGTTCAAGTGAAGCTTCTGAGTTGAGACATCAATAGACGTCTCATTGGCCATCAAAGAGAAACCAAGGATGGAGGCTAGTCCAAACAGAATGACATACACTTTTGCAAGTTGTTTAGCTTTCCAATCATCACAAAAAGTTGTCAATAATAGCCGTTGGAAAAACATAGTTTAGGGATTCAAACCCCAATGGCAGATCCAATGTTATAAATATGGCCATGAGGGGAGCATTTTGACAAACCTTTGACGCTATTTGGAAGCCAAACCATGAGGGGAGTATTATAAATAGATCCTCATATGAGTGAGGTTCCTGTAACCACCCGCCTGAACCGGACCAGGTGTTACTTAAAAATATAGTTAATGTAAATGTAGCATTCCAGAACATGAATTTAAATACAGCAAATAAGTCTCGCAACATATAATATAAATCATAACAATAAATCATGTTCTCTAAAATATAAAATAACTGTCCCACAGTCTCGGACCGTTTCCCATAGCCACATTTATAACACAAGAGAATAATAAGGAAGTCCAATTTTATTATCGATTCACCATACCTAGGTTGGTAAAAGAACCACCAACCACACTTCTATTCTTCAGTCCAATGCTGCTCACCTGCGGAGGCAATTCCGCGTTAGTGATAAAACCACTAAGCCGCATAATTAAATGAAACAAGTCAATATAATCCCTATTATCATTTCACTCGTTATTATTATTATTATTACACAAGTCTTTAGTAATTATCTCTCAGGTCATTCTGAGATTAGTAATTTGTCTCTCAGGTCATTCTGAGATTAGTAAAAGTCGTCTCCCAGCTCATTCTGAGATTAGAAATTGTCTCCCAGCTCATTCTGAGATTAGGTGGTCTCCCAATTCATTTTGAGATTAGTCATGGTCTCCCAGTTCATTCTGAGATTAGAAATTGTCTCCCAGCTCATTCTGAGATTAGGTGGTCTCCCAATTCATTTTGAGATTAGTCATGGTCTCCCAGTTCATTCTGAGATTAGAAATTGTCTCCCAGCTCATTCTGAGATTAGGTGGTCTCCCAATTCATTTTGAGATTAGTCATGGTCTCCCAGTTCATTCTGAGATTAGAAATTGTCTCCCAGCTCATTCTGAGATTAGTGCCGACAAGGCTACCGGTTTGGGAAAATACAACATTTCATATAGTTATACCAGTTTGGGGAAATACAACATTTTATATAATTATACCAGTTTGGGAAAATACAACATTTCAAATAATTATACAAATACAATATTTCAAATAATTTACGGACCAATAGTAATTTTAAAGGTGCGGCCCCGTGTCAAACTGAGTCAATTCTTGACCCCGATTGCGTTACAGCGCATGGTGGTCGAATCTGGGCTCAGGCCGACCAGGGCTGCCAACAAGGGAAAGTACAACATTTCAAATGATTATACGGACCTGGATATTTCGAACTCGCAGCTGCGACCAATGATCCTAATCTGAACGAGAATATAAAATTATACATAAGTATAATTTTATTCGAGTAGAAATGCATGCAACTAAATGTCTAATATATATATCATTATTAAAATTTTGACAACATATCATGTAACAATTCAAAAATATTAAATATTAAATTCTCAACAAATCTAGTGAGATAATTAATTATTCATGTGATATAATCATTTAAGTCCTACTTTACATTTTAAATTAATTATCTAAATCATAATTAATACCTAACAGTTGATAAAATAATTATTACTAATAAACAAGTATTTAATTTTCCTTTGCGGTGATAATTACTTAACCCCGATCTTGATGATTTAGTTGACGGTTATAATTTTTAATCGCTACTATTATTTACAGCAATTTAATTAATTAAGTTATTCAATCAAATTATTTAAAATAATTTGTATTATTTTAATTCATAAATATTATTAATACAATTATTTTAATTTATTCGACTCTATAAAGTTTCGAACTTTATTTATTTTCATTATGCTATTTAGGTTCGACGCGAGTGATTTCTACCCGACTATAGTTTAATAACCCATTTTCTATATTACTGACTCGTTATTAAAATAATCACTTTGTTTACCTAATATTAAATTTAATATGGTAAAGGTAAAATCTTTATTTTATTAATTACTTATAACCATCCGACTTAATAATTTATAGTACACGAATTACTTATCACCAATTAATTACTACAGTGATTATATTACTCATGGATTACCCAATTTTTTATTTACGCCAATAACTATGTGCATTACATATATAACTTAGCAATTATTATTCATCCAAATCCCTAAGTTACTTGAATTATACCACTACGACCAGCAATAACAGGTACTACGACGTTCCCCAAACAAAAGAAGAAACCAGCAACCCTAGACACAACAAGCATACTATACAGAAAGGACGATCAACCACAAACCAGCAGTGCAACTCACGACGCCTTCATCAACACGAGGGGCAGCAACCAGAACATATCAACACGCGCTCAACAAAACAACCAAACGACCCAAAGAAACCCCAGCAATTCATGCAACCAGAATCGACGAGACCCCATGCATAAGATGCTAGGGATCCTGCAATTCAGCCAGGCGTCTCCAACAAAAACAATCAGGCGTTGCTACATGCACGACCTGATTTGGAAGCCACCGACTGAACCGCATGCCTACTTGACAAGGCACCGCAGAAAACACTCCAAAACACAAGCCGAGAGCAAGGAAAACTAGGGGAGACGGGAAGGAGATGGTGGCGATCAGGCCAACATGCAACCTTCTTCCCAAACAAAAAAACGTGGGAAAACAAGAAGATGTGAAGAACGTCATCAACCCTACATCCTTACCATCAAAACCATGCATGCAAGAGTCCTAATGTAAAAGAAATAAGAAAAGGGACGAGATACTCACGCAGCAATGAGGAGGGTGCCTGGGACGGAGAGGAGACAAGAAGGAGTGGACGGCTAGGGAAAAGGATTTCCCACAATCTTCACAACTATATATATATACAACTCAACGAGTCCCTCAATTAAATTCTTACACCCTACCCTACCGCCCATTCATGAATAGGTATCACTTGGCTAAAGTTCGTTCTCCCTTTTCCTCCCACTCACCAAGTCGTCACCCACCCAAGACCGGGGTTTGGCCTTAGGTCGAACCATGACCGGTCGACTAATGATCATAATAATCGTGATGACCAATCATATCGATTCACCCGTACTTCATTTTACCAGGTAATTGGGCAAATAAATGGGTAAATAATAAAATATAATAATTAACCGGGTAACTAGGTAAATAATAAAATATAATAATTAACTGGGTAGAATTAACCGGGTCAAGAATATAACACGTTCGGTCCTTTCTCAGACCGCATTCGTGTCAAAAAAATTTTTTTTCTCACTGGTCTTTACAAATTTGTAAACTTATAAAGTGTTGGGAGTGAGTTTGAGTAGTGGCCTAGAGAAGGAAGGTACATGCATTGAAGGTTCACTTGGTTTAAAGTGTGAGTTTGATAAGGGAGAGTTAGCTTTAAGTAATGGTTGCTCATAGGGTGTTAAGAATTACTTGCAAGGAACCTTAACACTCAGTGCTTGTGAAGGAAGGTTTGTTGAAGGCTCCTACGATATTAGGAGTTGCATGCTTCCTTGACACTTGGTAAGTTCTTATAAAGGAGACCTTGCTGTTTGTAAGTTGTACAAGTTGGTTGCTATAGTCAAGCTCAGATTACATGCCAAACCAAACGACTTGATGAGTTAGAAAGGAGTAGGAATTCCAAACTACTTGAAAAATTATTTTGTATCTTCTCTCTTCCCTTCTTTGTTTGTTTGTTTGTTTTCATTTTAATTCACATTGTTGCACACTTCACTTAGTTTTCTTATATTTGATTTGTTCGCTTTAGAAAATTAAGAGAACAAGATCAAGGTCACTAAGACACTTATATGGTTTGTTTAATTTGCCTAAATAACTATATTTTTAGTTTGAACTTGTGGTTGTTGCCTCACACACCATACTTATTGAGGATGGTTATCTGCCTTGATTACCATCTATTTGTACTTATTGTGATTAATTGAATTGCATTAAATCGTTTCAATTAATTGTCTAATATTACAACTTATAAGCGTCTAAGGACTGTAGGAATTTAACTTGTTTTTTTAAGTAATCTTAGTTAACCCACTCCGACATAGACACCTTTATATTGGGGCCAACAAATTATAATATTGAGTTTAACATTTACGTTAAATAGTTCTCAAGTAAAATATTTACTACATACAAGAGTCCATAACATTCGAAAAGACACCAATCATACAAACCTCCTTTTTTAACCTGACCTAATAAGCGGAGACAATTTTTGGGTTAGTGCATCCAAATACTAAGTCAAACTTCCTTTGTCAATAATAGTATAAATATGATTTTTCAATGTCTTCTAATTATGAACATATGATGAGCTTTTTGTTTAGCGGGGTGGTTGGTCCACATAAGCCAACAAAATATTATAAGTGTACCCTCAACAGGGTAACCGGATTGTCATAAGTTTATTGTCTCTTTAAGAAGTGCATAATTGTAATGACCGTGGAAAAAAATAAAAAAATAAAAAAATAAAAACTGGACGCTGACAGGAAGGACCGAACGTGTTATATTCTTTACCCGATTAATTCTACCCGGTTAATTATTTACCCATTTTATTATTTACCCGGTTAAATGAAAAACGGGTGTAGGGGTGTTTTCACGTACCCTAGCCGTCATTTTCATTTTTATAAATTTGGAAAGGGGGCGTCATTTTTTACATACGGGTGTAAGGGCGTCTTCCTCACCTTAGCCGCCTAGTTTCTCCTCTTACTTGCCGGTGTTTCTTCCATGCTTGGGTATCCTTCCTATCTCCCTCTTCTTAATTTTCTTGCATGCATATTTTTAATTGATAGTAAGCTTGTTAATCATGGGAATTAAAGTTGTAAATCAACAAGAAAAGAACTAAACTAAACTGAAATTGGGATCCCGTCCATGGCCGAGTAGCCTAAAACTTTGGCAAGATGGGCAACTGTAAGAACATTTGCAAGGCAGTCCCTCACACCCCGACGACCTCTCTTGCTGCTGGGTCGAAGGGAGGGCTCGCCATGTCCCTGGTTTCCGGTGGGTGGCGGAATTGCAGCAGTGAAGGGGTGGAGTTGCAAGGGTGGTGGAAGTGGCGATGTTCTGCTGCAATAGGGGTTGTAATGGATGTGCAGAGGGATAGACACTGGTTGTGCTTCGTTGACAGCATCATGGATTCCCTCACAACAGTTCAGGCCGCCGGAACAGTCCACATCGGACGACCTTCTCGGCAGAATTCATGGCGGCGAAGTGCAGACGTGGGGAGAACGACCATACTCCATGCAATGTCCAACGGTGGCCAATCTTTCTTGTTTTGATGCCAGCCTGAGGTTGTGGAACATCTGAATTGGAGCAAGGTGCAAGAAGGAGGGGGTCTTGAGGCTGGAAGAAGAGGAACATGCCTGGTTTGGTGCAGGACGGCATCTTGGATCGCTGCTGTAAATCACGCACATGACGCCTCCTCACTTGCTGATTTTATCTTGTTGTTGATGCTTTGTTGGGATGTTTAAATGGTGGTTCAATTGGGTGCCAAAATAAGTGTTGGAGGAGAACGACGAACCTGTTTTTGGAGAGGAGAAGAATGGCGATGGGCAAAAGAAGAAGAAGAAGGGATGGCAGTTTTGTAAATATGGGTTGACTCGATACCGACTTGAGTTAAAAATAATGCGAACACGTAATAAATCTTTAAAGATAATTATTTTAATGTGTTATTAAACTATAGTCGGGTAGCAATCACTAGCGCTGAACCTAAATAGCATAATGAAAATAAATAAAGTTTGAAACTTTATAGAGTCGAATAAATTAAAATAATTGTATTAATAATATTTATGAATTAAAATAATACAAATTATTTTAAATAATTTGATTGAATAACTTAATTAATTAAATTGCTATAAATAATAGTAGCAATATAAAAATTATAACCGTCAAACTAAATCATCAAGATCGGGGTTAAGTAATTATCACCACAAAGGAAAGTTAAATACTTGTTTATTAGTAATAATTATTTTATCAACTGTTAGGTATTAATTATGATTTAGATAATTAATTTAAAATGTAAAGTAGGACTTAAATGGATTATATCACATGAATAATTAATTATCTCACTAGATTTGTTCAGAATTTAATGTTTAATATTTTTGCATTGTTACATGATATGTTGTCAAAATTTTAATAATGATATATATATATTAGACATTTAGTTGCATGCATTTCTACTCGAATAAAATTATACTTATGTATAATTTTATATTCTCGTTCAGATTATGATCATTGGTCTTAGTTGCGAATTTGAAATATCCAGGTCCGTATAATCATTTGAAATGTTGTACTTTCCCTTGTTAGCAGCCCTGGTAGGCTCTAAGCCCAAATTCGACCACCATGCGCTGTAACGCAATCAGGGTCAAGGAATTGACTCAGTCTGACACTTGGCCGCACCTTTAAAAATTACTATGTGTGTCTGTATAATTATTTGAAATGTTGTATTGTCCGTATAATTGTTTGAAATGTTGTATTTTTCATATAATTATTTGAAATGTTGTATTGTCTGTATAATTATTTAAAATGTTGTATTTTCCCAAACTGGTATAATTATCTAACATGTTGTATTTCCCAAACTGGTATAACTATATGAAATGTTGAATTTTCCCAAACCGGTAGCCTTGTCGGCACTAATCTCAGAATGAGCTGGGAGAATATTTCTAATCTAATAATGAACTGGGAGACTATGACTAATCTTAAAATAAATTGGGAGACCACCTAATCTCAGAATGAGCTGGGAGACAATTTCTAATCTCAAAATGAACTCGGAGACCATGACTAATCTCAAAATGAATTGGGAGACCACATAATCTCAGAATGAGCTGGAAGACAATGTCTAATCTCAAAATGAATTGGGAGACCACCTTATCTCAGAATGAGCTGGGAGACGACTTTTACTTATATTGACTTGTTTTATTTAATTATGCGGCTTAGTGGTTTTATCACTAACGCGGAATTGCCTCCGCAGGTGAGCAGCATTGGACTGAAGAATAGAAGTGTAGTTGGTGGTTCTTTTACCATCCTAGGTGTCACGGGCCTGATTCCCAAAATTTTTCGATCCTAACCAGTCTGCGTAGCGCATTCTCACCCGAGAACACCAGCCTAACACCAAGAATGCAACTTTGAAGAAACTATGGAAGCCTGCATGCCAACACCAACCTGTGTTCGGCCAACCTCAACACCCCAAGGTTGCTGCCTTCAACCCTTCGCTTGATCACAACGTGTCTGTACCGCACCAAACACAGACACAGCACTTCCGGCTATCGACACGCCTTGCCGATAGGCTGTTCCAGAAGTCAAACAGCAACACACGCTGCACTGCCCGATCACCTAACCAGCAATTAAGTGTCTTGGGTTCGTGCCGTCTGCCCTTGCTCGACTCAGCACCTATTCCCGCAACTGGCTGCCTTGTAAGCTTCGACTGTGACCTAGGATACAGAAGTTCCCTTTGTAAACGCCAGCAAAGAAGCAAAACACAGATTATGGGAAAACACTTCCCAACCTTATATCATTAATCTGATCATAAGGATTTTACAAGCACTCAAACTCTCCTCTCAAGCACCTGCTCGGCATGTGGACAGCCCCCACAGCCTCGCCCCAATGTACCCACAAATACAAAGGCGCACACCGAATTACTCCGCGAGTAACTCTACCCCGATTGCCAACACAAGCAACCCAACAACGTGTACCTAGTTTCCAGCAAGCCGATGGAGTTCCAGCGCTCACCAAGAACACCGGCTGCAGCAATTCCACACTTCTTTCTCACCAGCCGCACCCAGCTGCTTTTCCTCACAAGGGAACACGCCTGGAATCTCAGGAAATCCCCTCCTCTCCTGACTCGATTCCTCTCTTGATCCCCTCCCATGTCTGTCCCTTGGCTCTGGCCTGATCCACCGATCTACTATCCATCCTGGTGATCTTCTCTGATCCACCACCCGTCTTGGTGATCTTCCCTGATCCACCACCCGTCCTGGTAATCTTCCTTTGATCTATTCCAGCCACTGTCTGTTTCCAGCATAACCCCATGCATATATTCACGCCCCTTCTATTTCAGATAACTCCGGATCCAGCATCTCTATCCACAAAGATCTGCAAATCTCACCGTATCCAGCAACCTAGCACCACACCACATCCAGGTTCAACCTCATGGCCTTGTGGTTATCTTCAGAAGTCTGTTGCACCCTTCACGTCCCTGGATATGCATAAGAGATCTTCCACCAAGATACGCCCCCAGCATGAAGCTTCCTCACAAACCCCTTGGCTGCACTGCTGGTCAGCCCGTCTCGCACACCGGCTCGACCCCAGCAATGTCCAGTACCAACGCCCTGCACCAGTTCTGCCGCTCGTGCATGCCCATGCACTGTTACGCGCACCAGCACCCGCTCGCGCACGCGCCTGCGCGTACACCCTCGCGCGCCCGCTCGCGTGAACGTCTGCGTACGCCATCGTACACCCGCACGCCAGCCCGCGCACCCGCACACCCACGCGCACTCGCACAGCAATGTGCTCGGGCACCCACGCGCTCGCACAGCAGCGCGCCTGTTGCCACTCGTGCGCACACCTGTACGCACGACCTCGCGCTCGTGCTACAGTGCTCGGTATTGTTTTCCAACACAGTTCCGCTATTTTGCTCGGTACAGGCGGCTGCTCGGCATTCTGTGCTGCATACTCAGCTCGGTAGCCTGCTCAGTTCATGGTTGTACCACAACCTCGATCTGCCGACCCAAACACCGATTAGCAGCAACTTGAGGTTTCTTGATCTGGACTCGACCACATGCTCGATACACCAAATACCGACCCATGTGCCGACACAACTACTATAACTCGTGCCATGCTCCATTGCCATGCTTGGTTACTCGGCAACCTCGTGCACCTCGGTTTGTAGCCTGCAACTCGACACAGGTTAGCCTCGGCATGTTGTTTCCACCACTCGGATAGCCACCGCTACCCCCCTCATGGACGCGGGAAACCTACGGACAACACGCAAACCCAAGTTCCCAGCAACGCCCATGAATCATGGCTGTAACACTAGGTATGGTGAATCGATAATAAAAATTGGACTTCCTTATTATTCTCTTATGTTATAAATGTGGCTATGGGAAACAGTCTGAGACTGTGGGATAGTTATTTGATATTTTAGAGAACTTGATTTATTGTTATGATTTATATTATATGTTGTGAGACTTATTTGTTGTATTTAAATTCATGTTCTGGAATGCTACATTTACATTAACTTTATTTTTAAGTAGCACCCGGTCTGGTTCAGGCAGGTTGTTACAATGCTGGACCCTCACCTTATTGATCGCTTTGGCCTTAGAAGATGGTTCTTCATTTCACTTCCTCACCTTAGTGCTTTTAATCAGGGAGTATCAAACCCTCACCTTCTTCTATTTAACCAGGTACCATTCCAATTCATTTTAGAGATTTCATCTGCACTGTGTAAAGCCAAGTTTGGCATCCACAAATGATGTGTAATGAGATCAACCCATTCACCACTTTGGTTTAATTAAATCTTGAATTAACTAAAAATTATAGCTGCCTAATCAAGATTTCATTCTGGGTCAATTATAGCCTCTTAAATGCTGGGAAAAAACGCCATAGAGAAAACCAAACGGAAAATGTTAAAGAATAGGTCGACCACAGATAATTGATAAGGAAGAGGTTGAACAAGAGTAGGAGAGGAGAAAGTAGACGAGGGAAAGAGGAAGAAATGGGTGGCGGTTGACTCTCCTAGTGCTCTCTATAAATAGAGTTCACATTTACTTTTGCCTCTGTAGACCCAATATCGTGCACTTTTCCTATGTTTGTCATACACTTTTCCTATGCTAATAACTATATACACCTATTTCCGGACATAAGGTTTGATTTCAATTTCGTAAGCCATCAATTTCTCCTAACTCTAATTAATACCAAGAACTAGTTTCACCACCTATAAAACCTTGATGCTTCACATCCCAAGCCACACTTAGCTAAGCCCAACTCAAGCCAAGCCATACATGGTTGAATGTGCGCTCATCCACCACATTCTAATAAAAAATCTAGGTATTCACGTTATTCATTTTATATGTTGAATATGAATATAAGGAGTAACATGTTGAGTTTCCCTCACCCATTCGTATTGGAAGAACTCAATTGTAAGTTTTGGCTTTTCGGTTTATCACACTAATGGTTGGTGTTTCGTATACCTATGTGTGATTTCGTCCTTTTCTATAGAAGTTTAATGAGGCGACTTCTAGAATTCTACTCATATTCTTCTATATAAAGGAGAACTCTGTTGATGTTAAACAGAACATCCTCTTGAGAGTTTTTGAGCATATTTGGCTCATAAAGGGAGAGTTTGGAGAAGTTTTTCATCATCTCAAGTTGAAGTCGGGGTCTTAATCCAGGGTGTGAGGTTGATCTAATTTCTTTTGAGGTGTATGTTAATTTCTCAATTTCTCATATATTGTATTTCTCAAGAATTGTATATTTCAGATCTTGTTATTGGTCTGATTTGTATTAAGAGAGTTTTGTCAAACTTTTATTCGATACTTGATTGTAAGAGATTTTCTTAATCAAAGTTGATCGAGTAGGTTGGTTTTCTTTTTCCTAATTTGGAAGAAAGTTTCCATCCATTTTTATCTTGGTGTCTCCTATTCATCTTATATTTGTTTTCATTTCATCTTGAGGGGAAATATTTTCTGGGTTGTTTCCGCTAGAGTGTCTATTTCCCAACAAGCGGTATCAGAGCTTTGGTTCGTGCTTTGGTTCTTTTGTTTGTCTTGTTTTTGGGTAGTAACATTTTGTGTCAAGATGAATGATGAGAAACATGTTAAGATGGTCGCCCTTAAGGGTAAGTCTAATTGGCATTACTGGAAGGGTCGTATGATTGATTATTTATTCACTAAGGATTTATATGATCCAATTCTTGGTCCTCCTGAGTCGACCAGTCCACCGTTGAGTGCTACTCCGGTTGTGACTGATGAAGGGAAGGCTCCTTCGATTCCTCCTCCTCTACCTACTGCTAAGGCTGAGTCGAGTGTCACGGCAGAATGGATCAAGATGGACAGAAAATGCATGGCTTTGATCAGACAATGGTTAGAACAGAATGTATATAACCATGTGACTGGAACAAAGACATCTAAGGAACTTTGGGATAAGCTCTTGTATATGTATGAGAGAGACACTCCTGGAAACCGAAATTTGCTGGTCAGAAGGTTGATGAATCTTCGGTATAAGGATGGGACAGAAGTCAGTGACTACATCAATGAGATGCAAGGTATATTAACTCAATTATCTAGTTTGAATATGCCTCTTGATGATGCTTGGCAAGCTTGTCTATTATTGAATACTTTACCAGAATCTTGGGAACCTTTAGTTATTTCCTTGAATAATTCTGACAAGCAGCTGACTTTTGATATGGTTTCAAGTTGTCTTTTGAGTGAAGAAGTGAGAAGGAAAACACAACAGGTAACCTTCTCTAATTCCTCTCAATCTTTGGTTTCTGAATTTAGTTCTCGGGGAAGATCAAAGAGTAGGAATCCAAGTGGAAGAGATAAGAGTAGAGGAAGGTCTAAATCTAGAAACAAGACCTTCAAGTGCTTTTATTGTGATAAAGCCGGCCATAAGAAGCAGAATTGTTACAAATACAAGAAAGATCTAAGAAATGGTAAGGTGCTTGACAATAAGAGTGAAGATGATAAGACTGCCAATGTTACAACAGAAGATATACTAATCATACTTGATGATGGAAATGATTGTTTGACAACTAATGATGATATTAGTTGGGTGATTGATTCTGGCGCATCGTTTCATGCTACTCCATGTAGAGATTTCTTCAACACCTATGTGACAGCTGATCTAGGTGTGGTGAAGATGGGCAACAATGGGACTTCTAAAATTGTTGGTCATGGTGATGTGCATATTATGACAGATTCTGGTTGCAAACTTGTTTTGAAAAATGTGCATCATATTCCTGATTTAAGATTGAACTTGATGTCAATAGGTGTGCTAGATGATGAGGGCTATGTTTCACAATTTTCATGTGGCTTATGGAAATTGGTGAAAGGTTCTCTAGTGGTTGCTAAAGGGAAGAAGTGTGGTGGTCTTTATAGGACTACATCTAGTCTGGTCCATGGGGAGGTTAATGTTACCTCTACTACTCTCACAGCTGATTTGTGGCATAGAAGGTTGGGACACATGAGTGAGAAGGGGCTAGAATTTTTGAAGAAGAAAAACTATCTTCCACAACTTGATGGGACAACACTAAGCTCTTGTGATCATTGTTTGGCTGGAAAACAACGTAGAGCTTCTTTTGTATCCACAGGCAAAAGGAAGACACAAATACTTGAACTTGTACATTCTGATGTCTGTGGTCCAATGGAGATAAAGTCTCTTGGTGGAGCCTCTTATTTTGTCACTTTTATTGATGATGCTTCAAGGAAGGTATGGTGCTACTGTTTGAAGAATAAAAGTGATGTGTTTAATACTTTCAAATCATTTCATGTTCTTGTAGAGAGAGAAACAGGGAAGACTTTGAAATGTTTGAGAAGTGATAATGGAGGTGAGTATTGTTCTAATGAGTTTCAGGTTTATTGTGACAAACATGGCATTCGGCATGAGAAGACTGTTCCATATACCCCACAATTGAATGGAGTTGCTGAGAGAATGAACAGAACAATTCAAGAAAGGGTTAGGTGTATGCTATCTACAGCAAAATTACCTAAAGGATTTTGGGCTGAAGCTGTTTGTACTGCTTGTTATTTAATTAACAGATCTCCTACACTTGCTTTAGATGGAGATGTTCCAGAAAAAGTTTGGACTGGTAGGAAGGTAAAATACACTCATTTAAGGGTGTTTGGTTGTAAAGCCTTTGTACATATGCCAAAGGAACTAAGGTCTAAGCTTGATGCTAGGACATTTGAATGTATATTTCTGGGTTATGGGGATGAAGAGTTTGGTTTCAGACTTTGGGATCCTAAGGAGAAGAAGATTGTTCGAAGCCGGGATGTGGTGTTTCGAGAAAATCAGTTTCTAGAGGACTTTGGGAATGAAACAATTACCCAAAGTGATACCCAGGATTATGTTGTGAAGGTTAAGACTTCATCTGCTCCTCCAACGGTTGTAGAGGATATTGTTCAAGATGTTGCTGAACAGATTGATGAAGAAGTCAGAGATGACATTCCTATTTCTTTGCCTCGTGACGGTGAAGGTGAGGATAATGATATTACTAATGATACAGTTCCTGATGTTGTTGATGAACAGGTACATGATGGTGATCAGGTTGTTGATCAAGGGGAGGCTGATGCTACTAGAACAAAATCTGGTAGAATTGTTAAGCCATCCACGAAGTATCCAAAATCTACTTATGTGACTCTCACAGAAAGTGGTGAGCCTGAAGACTTCAGTGAAGTTCTTAGTCACAAAGAGAAAGACAAATGGGTAAGTGCCATGCGAGAGGAACTAAAGTCATTGCATGAGAACAAGACTTATGAGCTTGTGAATCTTCCTAAGGGGAGAAAGGTCTTGAAGAACAAGTGGGTTTATCGGCTTAAGCATGAAGAAGGTAACTCACAACCAAGGTACAAGGCAAGACTTGTGGTGAAAGGTTTCGGGCAGAAGAAAGGTATTGACTTTGACGAAATTTTCTCACCTGTTGTAAAAATGTCTTCAATCCGTTGTGTGCTAGGTTTAGCTGCAAGTATGGATTTGGAGGTTGAACAGTTAGATGTGAAGACTGCATTTCTCCATGGTGATCTTGATGAAACAATATATATGGAACAACCTGAGGGTTTTGTGGATAAGGAAAAGAAACAGATGGTGTGTAGATTGAAGAAGAGCTTGTATGGCCTCAAGCAAGCTCCTAGACAATGGTACAAGAAGTTTGATTCTTTTATGGATAGTCAAGGCTACAACAAAACTGTTTCAGACCATTGTGTATTTATCAAGAAATTTGGGAAGAATGACTTTATCATTTTGCTTCTTTATGTTGATGATATGTTGATTCTTGGACAGGATAAAACAAGAATTGCAGATTTGAAACAAAATTTAGGGAAATCCTTTGCTATGACGGATTTGGGTCCAGCTAGGCAAATTCTTGGCATGTCCATCCGGCGGGATAGAAAAGCTAAGAAGATTTGGTTATCCCAAGAGAAATACATTGAGAAGATTCTTGAGCGATTCAACATGAAGGAAGCCAAGCCGGTTTCTATTCCACTAGGAGCTCAATTCAAATTGAAGAAGGGTGAGCTAAGTGAAGCAGAAGTAAATGAAATGAAGAATGTCCCTTATGCATCTGTTGTAGGGAGTCTTATGTATGCTATGGTTTGTACTAGACCAGACATAGCGTATGCTGTCAGGGCAGTAAGTAGACATTTGTCTAATCCTGGTAGAGAACATTGGCAAGCAGTTAAGTGGATATTGAGATATTTGAGAGGTACTTCCAAGCTAGGTTTATGCTTTGGGGGAGGCAAGCCTATATTATCATGTTATAGTGATGCAGATATGGCTGGTGATCTTGACTCTAGGAGGTCTACTTCTGGGGTTGTTGTTACTTTTGCAGGTGGTGCTGTTTCTTGGCAATCCAAATTGCAAAAGTGTGTTGCTCTATCCACAACTGAAGCTGAATTCATTGCAGTTACAGAAGCTTGCAAAGAGGTTCTATGGTTGAAAAGATTTTTGAATGAAATTGGTATAAGTCAAGATAAGTATGAGGTACTTTGTGATAGTCAAAGTGCTATACATTTGAGTAAGAACTCTAGTTTTCATTCAAAGAGTAAACACATAGATGTTCGATATCATTGGGTAAGAGATGTGTTGGAGAGAAAGTTGTTAGAGTTGAACAAGGTTCACACTGACAAGAACATCTCAGATATGTTAACCAAGATTGTGACAAAGGACAAACATTTATTTTGTCGAAGTGGAGCTGGTATGGAGAATTTTGCTACCACTTATGTCTAGTTAGCTCATGGATTCGTGAAGGGGAGGATTTGTTGAGTTTCCCTCACCCATTCGTATTGGAAGAACTCAATTGTAAGTTTTGGCTTTTCGGTTTATCACACTAATGGTTGGTGTTTCGTATACCTATGTGTGATTTCGTCCTTTTCTATAGAAGTTTAATGAGGCGACTTCTAGAATTCTACTCATATTCTTCTATATAAAGGAGAACTCTGTTGATGTTAAACAGAACATCCTCTTGAGAGTTTTTGAGCATATTTGGCTCATAAAGGGAGAGTTTGGAGAAGTTTTTCATCATCTCAAGTTGAAGTCGGGGTCTTAATCCAAGGTGTGAGGTTGATCTAATTTCTTTTGAGGTGTATGTTAATTTCTCAATTTCTCATATATTGTATTTCTCAAGAATTGTATATTTCAGATCTTGTTATTGGTCTGATTTGTATTAGGAGAGTTTTGTCAAACTTTTATTCGATACTTGATTGTAAGAGATTTTCTTAATCAAAGTTGATCGAGTAGGTTGGTTTTCTTTTTCCTAATTTGGAAGAAAGTTTCCATCCATTTTTTATCTTGGTGTCTCCTATTCATCTTATATTTGTTTTCATTTCATCTTG
>JAURVB010006027.1:0-19626 GCA_033002965.1 Piper betle | reverse complement strand
TTCTGCAAAATAAATATTAAATAATTCTTCCTAATCGTATTGTTTGACAACTTAAAAATGATTTGTCTAAGTATTTCTTCTAGCCGATAATTGATTTGCTTCTGATGAAAATATTGGATAAGATATAATTTAAGAACTATTTGCACAATTTGCTTATTAGAATATCATGAAAAACTATACACATTTCCACGAGCTCAAGTGATGGTTTCAACAAAAAATTACCGGAATTTTAAAAATTGATGATTAATGAATAACATTCAATATTAACCACAAGAAAAATATTCAATAGTTCTCTCTTAATTGTCTGATCACTTAAAAGCAACTTATTAAATTATCTCTTCAAGCCCAATAATTACTTTTGCTCTCCTTGAAAATGGATAAGATATAATTTAAGAACTATTTGCAAAATTTGAATGTAAATTAGATGTCACCAAAAACTCCATTGCAAAGTGTACATATTTTTGACGTACACAAATGACGGTTCTTTTATAAAAACTCTTTTGAATTTTACAAAATGAGGGTGATTAATTAATAATATTCAATATTTACTACACTGATTTGCCAGTTCTAAATATACGATTAGTGTTTTATATAACTAAAGATTATTATTAATGAATAGTTGAGAATTGCAATGTTGAATACATAGTTCATGTGTTAATGTATTGTTTCTTATTTTGGGGGACAGCAAGCGGTGATAGAGAGTTCAAGCCACTGATAAATACAAGGAGACCAGTAAGGTTGTTTGGAGTTAATCTAATTCTGGACTAGCACTCAAAACACATGCAACACCTCAGTCTTAAATAACTCTATTGGGCAGCAATTGTTAGACCTCCTTAGAACATCTACATCAAGCCATTGAACCACAAATTGAACTCAACAATTGTCAATCATATAGAGCAAATTTATTCTTTTGTTGGCCTGAATATTCAAGGTTGTCTGATTTGATGTCAATGCGAGTAATCATCTATATTTTTAAATGTTGAGTTCATATTTCTCTCGCTTTATTTTGTAGCTAGTGCTTTACATGAGAAAACAAAAGAAATACAGCCAGGTACACAAGCCGGCATGGGTGACAGCCGAATTCTCAAGGCTACATGGACCCAACATCACATCATAATCCGCAATCTCAAGATATCAATACTAGGAGTCAAATACATACCCAACAGATAACAAAGTCCCCAAGGGACATAACACCACAACCAAAAGCCCACAACACCAAAACACAGGCCCAACATCCACCAGGGTCTATGTGATTTGTGTAGCTTCACTTGCCAATGTCAAACCTGCTCAACTACATAATCTAAGAAAACGCTTTAGCAATGGGTGATACTTAGTCCTAAGTAACTAATAGGGAAAATGACAGATTTGATTGGCACATACCAACTTAACGTTTAAATATAATTTAATTAGAATAATAAGGAAAGCCATATACACATTACGAATTTTATTGGCTCTTGCAAACCAAATTTAGATGCCGTAATTGTAACACCCCGTTCTAGTTCACCCGTGAACCAACCCAGAAATGTCACCGGTAGATCAAACTGTTCACTAAACTACTTGATTCAGTTAAGCCGACCTGGATCTCCCCTCAGTTTCTTAAAATGGTAGTGCAAGTATATAATGCGTGAATGAGATGCTTGGGTTCTAACGTGACCCTACATGCATGCCATGATATGCGATTGTGCACAGGTAGAATAATCGTCAAAACAAGTTCGAGCAATAATATTTAAATAAAATAAAATGGAGCTTTCCTAAAAGTGCAATAACAAATATTTATATCGATATAATTCTAAAACATGACATTTTTATTTCACTTTCATTCTAGTTTCGTTCCACAGGCTAAATGTTCATAGCATATCACAGAATAATCTAAAACAATCTCATCATTCATACAGCTTAGAAATCATCATTCCCATTTATTATGTGAGGCAGGTTCATGTGTGCAACGACTTTACTACTCCTCCGCAGTCTTGACAACGCTCAGTCCTCGAAATTCTCACCTACATATATAATAAAAACTGTCAGTAACGAGTGTTACCGGTCAAGAAAATAACTAATATCAAAGTGGCACAGGAGAGCTGACCCTCCTGTTAAATAAAAATCTCATATACTTCCTCAAGAACTCTCACAAGGGCAGTAATAGGAGTTGTCACCCTCAAGGGGCAGCATCCCCTTTTATAACTTTCTCTTTCCATAAGCGTGTTTTGATGGCTTCTAACGCTATAGCAACTTCCACTGCGATGGCTCCTGCTATGGCGGCTTACTGAGTCTGGCTCACTGGGATTTCCTGGCCGCGGCGTGGCTCTAGATCGACTAGGCACCGGTCTCATTGTGAATATGAGTAGGGTTAGCCTGTTTGGGCGTATGGAGTCCTGTTCCGAGTACTTTGAGTTCTTAACATGAGTACCCCTACTCACTGATCCAATCCTAAAATACTGTCACACTATTAATTGGTAAGAAAATCTGCAACCAAAAAATAAATAAGATAGAAAAATACCTGTCAAAACCACTTGGAGTAGCTTTTGCACACATGTGACTTGTATTATATCTACCATCTTAATCAACCAAGGGTTTGCTCTGATGCCACATTGTAACACCCCGTTCCAGTTCACCCGTGAACCGACCCAGAAATGTCACCGGCGACCGAACCGTTCGCTAAACTACTTGATTTGGTTAAGTCGACCCGGATCTCCCCTCGGTGTCTTAAAATGGTAGTGCAAGTATATAATGCGTGAATGGGATGCTTGGGTTCTAACGTGGCCCTACATGCATGCCATGATATGCGATTGTGCACAGATAGAATAATCGTGAAAACAGGTTCGAGAATAAATAATATTTAAATAAAAAAAATAAAATGGACTGAGTCTTTCCTAAAAGTGCAATAATAAATATTTATATCGATATAATTCCAAAACATGACATTTTTATTTCACTTTCATTCTAGTTTCGTTCCACAGGCTAAACGTTCATAGCATGTCACAGAATAATCTAAAACAATCTCATCATTCACACAGCTTAGAAATCATCATTTCCATTCATTATGTGAGGCAGGTACATGTGTGCAACGGCTTTACTACTCCTCCACAGTCCTGACAGTGCTCAGTCCTCGAGATTCTCACCTACATAAATAATAGAAAACCGTCAGTAACGAGTGTTACCGGTCTAGAAAATAACTAATATCAAACTGGCACAGGAGAGCTGACCCTCCTGTTGAATAAAAATCTCATATACTTCCTCAAGAACTCTCACAAGGGCAGTAATAGGAGTCGTCGCCCTCAAGCGGCAGCGTCCCCTTTCCATAACTTCTCTTTCCATAACATTCTCTTTCCTTGGCCATTCAAACTATCGTAAAATCATTGTCATTCATCTCAGCCCTCTACGTCCTCCGTATTACTCCTGGCCCTGAGTACAGGGGCCGAGTACTCTCAGACATGCGCCTTCAGTACCCTTTTTCACCACAAGTCTAGACATGTGCTGCACAGCAGTACCCGTAAACCTCCACACTTCTCCGGGTTTGAGGAACTCAAAGGTGGAGTTGTCAGGATCCCTCGGGAATGGAGTGGACGCTCACCAGTTCTAGAGCCCGCTTTGACAAGCACACGCCCTATCTCAAGACGTGGTCGTCGGTTTCCTCCGTCACACATCTCACTGAAAATGCAAAAACTATAATATATATATAGGCATGGGTAGGGAATTATATAATATAGGCCGAAGGCATCTTGTGGTGGATCTGAGTTTTCAAAACATGCTCGAGGGATCTCATCCTCGAGGGTTATTAATCTGAAAGATCAATCGATTAAATGACCCAGGTTAAGTGGGATCCAATAAAACGCCACTTAACTCGTCCTGCTTACCTGTAAAAACAACACACGATAGAGTATAGAAATAAAACTAAAAGCGAGTCCTAAACGGACCTGGTAGAAGCTCCAAGCGTGTCTACGCGCCTAGGCGGCGAGCTCCTACTCCGTACCTACACATCAAATCTAGAAGCTAATGCCCACTAACTGAATGATGCATCAAACTCATCATGAATATCATACCATACAATGCAATCATCATCTAACAATAGTCAAACAATCAATCAATGTAAATATCTCATCCTAGTCATCCCAATTTTATTACATTTTTCTAAGCTACGTTGCAGTCAATTAGCATGCTCAAATTTAATTTACTTAATTAGATTACTAACTATCAATCAAATCATGCAGTAAATCATCCACTTCATTCACAATCAGACATTTATCACAATAGTTAATCATTCCTAACATGGTGTACTAATAATTATAAATTTTAAGTAATTAAGAAATTAACGATTTAATTAAATCATATTAATCATTCCTCAAAAAATTTTACGATTTAATTAAATAAATTAAGAAAAATATGGCATACTATCATATATTCTAATAACTTATTTTGCTGTTGTCTTACTAGCGTTATCATTATATACTTGGGCACACATGACTCTCATGGTTCATAACACAAGACTGACCCCGGCTTGGTATGCGAGTTTTGAAATTGACACGACTGAAAATAACAGTCAAATCGACCAGTTCAGAATATAAAACCCTAACTCGAATCATAAGTTTTATAATAATCACCCAACCCAACTATATAAAAATATTTTTTATTAATTAAAATTTTTAATTTTCAAATAAATTAATTGATTTCATTTTGAAATTAATTAAGATTACATGGTTGGTTCGTTTTAAATTTAAACATGCATAAGAATTATTATTACATTGCTTATTTAATTAATTAATAATTGGTGACCGATTCGGGCAACTTGGATGCAATCTAAATTTTATAAAGTTCATATCTTTTTTATTATTATAAATTTGATTAGGTCATGAAGGAAGCATTTTATTATGTAAAATCAACAAACTCAAATAAAGATGCGAACTTTATATAAAAAATAAATTATTAAAATGATCTAATGACGGAAATGTATCAAATAATATACCAAAATGATCACAATAAAATGTTCTACATGATCATAACATGATCTAGATGAAATAATGCAAATCATGCAAAACAATAGAAGAAAATTGGACATAAGCATACCTTGGGCATGAAGAAAACATGGGGCAAGAAAGGGGGAGGAAGGAAGAAAAAGGAGGAGAAGAAGGGGAGAAATGAGAGGCTGAAGAGGGTGGGAGAGGTAGAAAGGGGCGGCCAAGAGGTGAGAGGAAGAGAAGAAGAGGAGGAGATGGCTTTGGGAGAATTGGCGGTTATGGTTTTGGCTATAAAAAATGGTTTGCGCACAAGAGCCACAACGCTTTAATGAGTGTTGAAGTGCTAAGCACACACATGACGCACAACACGCATGCCAATGCCAAGGCACTAGAACCCAAGACGGCGAGAAAAGAGGGAAATGAAGGTGAAAGAGGGGGAAAAGTTGGTGCTAACTAGGGAAGGCTACTAGGGTACGACTAGGGCTAGAGGGTATGCCGAAGATGCATTTAACACGACTATAATGCAACACGCAACCCTAAACTAACTAAGCACCCGGAACAATATAAAGGCCATGACTTGGCAATTGGGGCCGACTGGATAAAACTCATTGGCGGACATGCCCAATGCCCAAATCCACAACAACACAAAAGGACCCACTTATAGCCACACGAACAAATTGGACACACAAAGCTCTAACCAAGCCAAACCAAAGCCAAACCGGTCGCAAAGTACCGAGCCAACAAGTCAGGTTTTACAAACTTAGTTGTTTTTATTATTATTTACCCCGACTAGCTAGATAATTCGAAGGGTACTTAGCTTATTATTTGCTAGTTAATTTATTTAACTTAGTATTATGGTTTTCCAGAAGCCTTAGCTAAACCCTACTAGACTAACTAGTTGGTCTCAGTGGTGGAATTTAACTAAGTGTAAAGGATGGATAACCAAGCTATTGAATTACTTTATTCATGCTAAGTAATATGTTAAATATGTTCATGTTATGCCATGTTAAGTTAATTAATCATGATCGTTGTTTAGACAAGTTTTATCGTATTTAATCAATTGAGATTATTCTTACTTATTTATTATTTACTATATATGTAAGTAGTGGACTTAGTACCTTTTGAGATATCGAGCAAATATATTCGCATGTACGCAAGTACTGAAATATAGGAGTGACGAGGTGGAGACTCTTCCCATTAGTTCTTTTTATTTTGTTACTCGTTGATTTAATATGTTTTATTTAGTAGACCTTTGCTAAGATTGGTATTATATTAGCGGTATACTTTATAAATATAAAGACTAATGAATTAGTGACTATACTAAAAACTAATAATGTTATAATATTTGAATTATATGTTATTAATGTCATACACACATGTTAGGACAATGACACATGTAACAACCTCAATAAAATTTATGCATGTTAGAATTGATGTTGTTACAAAATGAACTTAATATGTGGCTAGTGCAAAGCCTATAGGGGATCGATCTGGCCGATGATGCATGCAGCCAAATTTAGCCAAGGAGGCTGGATCTAGCTGGTGGGTTATGCACCGGGCAACCCTTGGCAACTCTCAGTTAGATCCAACCAATGGTGGTTGTGTCCATTTGCCTCGGCCCTGATCCGAGTCAAGGCAAGGCGCAACTGGCCCCCCTTGGCCGAGTTCGGCCTTTGGTGACAACCACCCTCAATTGTCCCTGCGTGCACATCGGATTACCTTTTTTCCTTTTTTCTTAAAAAAATAAAAGAAATTGGCTTGATTTTTATCTTAAAACAACTTCCACCTAAAACGCATCTCAAAGTGTAATATTATTTATGTTATTATTATGAGAAATAAACAATTTAAACTAGCAATTATTGAATTGCAAATAAAGCATTATACCACTACTTAATCATAATGTCCTCTTTATTATGTATTGAAATTGACACAGATCAACACCTTTTTATTTTTCTTTTTTCAAAGTGGCACATACCAACTTAACGTTTAAATATAATTTAATTAGAATAATAAGGAAAGCCATATATACATACACACACACACACACACACACACACACACATATATATATATATATATATATATATATATATATATATATATAATGCTGCAATGCGCTGCAGCCTTTTGCAGCGCATTGCAGCGTATGGCCCGTGGGCCGTTGGATGAAAATCCAACGGCCCGCAGCCTTGAAGCCCATAACCCATCACCCAGCGACCCGTTAGACCCGCCAGGCCCGTCCGACCCGGCCTCCCGCCCGCCTGCCCGCCGACCCCGCCGCCCGTCCGACCCCACCCGCCGCCGCGCGACCGAGCCCCCCGCCGCGACCGACCCCGCCCGCTGCCCCAGCCCGACGGCCCTACCCCCGCCACCCGTGCCACGCCCACCCTGCCCTCCGCCGCACCCCCTGGCCGCTCGCTGGGTGGCTTGGGGGGCCGCGGCGGAGGGGCGGGCGGGCCGCGGCGGGGTGGCAGGGGTGGTCCGTGCTGCGGGGAGTCGGTTGTGGGGGCGGCGGGCGGTGTCGGGAGAGCAGACGTGCTGGGGCGAGGGGGCCGCGGACGGGGGCCGCCGGCTGGGGGCGGGATGGGCGGGTGGGCAGCGACGGGCCCACGGGCAGGTGGCGCGCCAGCGGGCGGGGGGCTGGCGGCCAGTGGGCGGCGGACGGGCGCGGTCGGGCAAGCGGGCGGGCGGGCAGTCAGGCGGGTCTGGATCTCCAGTAAAATCTAGGCCGCTGGATTTCAATCCAACGGCCCAGATTCACTGCGCACCGATGCGCTGCATTACATGCAGCGCACAGCAACGAACTCTCTCTCTCTCTCTCTCTCTCTCTCTCTCTCTCTCTCTCTATATATATATATATATATATATATAGTAATGTGTTAGTGCACCTAGGCAGAAAAGATTTTCTACCCCGAGCTTTGATATAGGCCGTCTGATTATAAGAACGACCCAGATCTATTGTTATTAAAAAAAAAAAAATCTCCCTCTCTGTGAGGACACTGTCCAACCGTCGCCGCAGCCTGGCCTCGCTCCCCCTCAACTCCGCCTTGGTTGACCCCGCCCCGCCACAGTAGCCACCACCGCCATCCCCCCCGCCTTGCCGCGGCCTACTCTACCTCGTTCGCCCCCCTCCCCCACCATGGACGCCCCTCCTCCCCGCTCCCCCTCAACCTCGTTGTCCCACCTCCCGCAATGGGGACGGCGGGGTCGAGGGGGAGCGGGGAGTAGGGGCGTCCACGGTGGGGAGGGGAAGGGGTAGAGGAGGCCGTGGTAGGGGAGGGAGGAGGGTGAGGAAGGGCCACGGCGGGGCGGGGACGTTCGTGGTATGGTCGAGGGGGAGCGGGTTGTAAGATCGTCTGTGGTGGGTGGCTGCCACGGTAGGGAGAGATGACCGCAACAGGAGCGGGTGGGATCTTTGGCCGGGCGGCCCAATCGAGCCAGCAGTCGGATTTGGCTGGTGGGCGGCAAGACAAGGCCGCTTGGCGGTTGTGTTTATTTTTTTAAAAAAAAGAACTAAGTCATCCTTTGTAAGCCCAGATCAAAGTTTCACTAAAAATAACACTCGGTGGCCCATCTTCATAATTAGATGGCCTAGATCATAGCTAGGGCGAAAATTTTTCTGCCCCGGGCTCACCTTAGTGCCCCTATATATATATATATATATATATATGAGAGAGAGAGAGAGAGAGAGAGAGAGAGAGAGAGAGTATTTTGTGGTGTGCTGCATGTTGTTGCAGCGTATGTAGCGCACCCAATGAGAGCTCCCTGATTATAAGGACGACCCAGATCTATTGTTCTTAAAAAAAAAAAAAACTCCCCTCTCTCCCGGATGATGCTGTCCCACTGCCGCCGCAGCCCGGCCTCGCTCCCCCTCAACCCCCGCCTTAAGGCACAGCTCCACCCGGCCACAGTTGCCGCCGCCACCCGCCATCGCCCCCACCCTCGTCGCGGCCTACTCTACCCCGTTCCCCCCCTCCCCCCAACACGGACGCCCCTCCCCGCTCCCCCTCAACCTCATTGTCCCAGTGCCCGCAGTGGGGACGGCGGGGTTGAGGGGGAGCGGGGGAGGAGGGCATCCGCGGTGGGGAGGGGAAGGGGGTAGAGGAGGCCGAGGTAAGGGAGTGGAGGAAAGGGGGGGTAGAGGAAGGGCCGTGGGTGGGCAGGGGCATTCGTGGTATGGTCGAGGGGGAGCGGGTCGGAAGGGCGTCTGTGGTGGGTGGCGGCCATTGCAGGGGAGGGGCGACTGCAACAAGGAGGGGGTGGGATCTTAGAGGCTGGGTGCCCCAATCGAGCCACGGTTGGATTTGGCTAGTGAGCGGCAAGACAAGGCCATTTAGCGGCCGTGTTTTTTTTAAAAAAAGAACTAGGTCATCCTTGTAAGCCCATATCAAAGTTTAATGCCTTATATGTATAAAATTGCACATATATTGATTTGCAAATAAATTGCTCGTTTAAAGCCAATAAGTGTAACACCCCGGTGTCGGTTCACTTAAGAACCGAATCAAAAATATTACGATCGAGTCAAATCAAGTTTAAAGTTGTCGATTGGTACGACTTGATGGATGAAATAGAACGAAACGAAACAACCTTCCTGGTATGATGAGAATAGAAGACATTGTTAAATACACGTCAAAACACATCGAATATATATAAAAGTAAGAAGTAAATAACTATTTTGAGTTTAAGTGTGTGTAACATTTATTTGTCCTCCCACTAAAGTTGACTCAGGATTTGCAAAACCTACATATATTATATTAAAAATGTCAGTAATAAATGTTACTGGTCTAAAAAATAACTAATACAAACTAGCAAATGGGTATTCCATTACCCATGAAAACTTATGAAACTTCAAGATTACCTCACACTGGGCGATAAGCAAATATACTTAAGCAAGTGCTGGCTCGCATGCATGGCAAATGCTCATATTCATATTCATACAATGCTCATGCTCTCACATCTTCTATATTTCACCCGCCATGGTCCGCGAGTGGCATAAGTAACAGTTAATTTAGTGCCACAAATTCCAAAAATGCGCTGCATTACATAATACCTTCATATACCGCACTACCTCACGGTTTGAAGGAGTACTAGTACAGTCCATACATATCTCCATACCACTTACTTTCTTATTCATAAAATCCATAAAAAGTGTGTAGTTATATAGTAGGTTTAGGGAAGATGCTTACACCATATATTTTCGGAGCTTTAGTTCAAAAACCAACAAGTGATCTCATCCTTGTAGTTTTATTAAAAATGCGTAGAAAACACAATTAAATGGCTCGACATCAAAGGGATCCGATAAAACACCGTTGATGTCGTCCAACGTCTAAAACACGATTAAACTCAACACGCAAGGAGTCAAGCAGAAAGGGAAAGTCCTACAGACCTGTGGTCTAAGCTCCAAGCGAAACTGCACATCTACGGCAAGCTCGAACTCCGAAACCTACATTGAAAGCCACTACTAAGTAAAATACTAATATCTCTATATGATGCATGATCGTGGTGTGTGCTCGTATCATCAATACATCCCAATAAAGAAAACAGTCCTAACAAGCCCACAACAAAACACTTGGCACATGAATCGAGACATAATAATAATAATAATAAATAAACAAATAAATACACTCATAGATAATTAGGTAAATAATAAATACATAAACATAAATAATACTTTAATCAGAAAATAATTAATAAATACACGACTAAACACGAGTAAATATCATATATACTCATGTTAGTAAAGATATAAATATCTAAATAAGCAACAAATAAATAAATAAATAAATAAATAAATGACTAATATTAATTGATTATGAAAATTAATAATATAAATATCAAATATACTAGCATACGACTAAATACGTATAAATAATAAGACGAATAAGAAAATAATAAATAGTCAATCAATTAATTTAATAAAATAAGATAAACATGAACAAAAACTAATATCTATGAATAAATACATTATCAGCAACCATAATTAGTTACATAATCATATATCATTGTTAACAAATATACAAATAATAAGAAATGAATAATTATAAATAAATAAATAAAATAATTAATAAATAAAGAAAAATACTTATAATATCCAAACATGCTAAACAATGTGAATATGCATCTAAACTAATACAAGGGTTCTCAAATTACCAAAAACGATCGATAAACGGCCAAAAACAGGCTAAACTAGACCAAACAAAACCGAATGGGCTGAACCAACCCGGTCTAGGTTATAACACCCAAATTTCGGTTCACTTAAGAACTGAACCAGAAATGTTACGATCGAATCGAGTCATGTTTAAAGTTATTGGTCGGTACGACTCGATTGATGAAATAATCGAAACAACCTTTTAGTGTCATGAGAATGAAAAAAATTATTAAATATGAATTAAAACAGATCAAAAAATAGAAAAGTAAGAAAAGAAATAAATGCATTGAGCTCAAGTGTGTGTAGCATTTATCTGTCCTTCCACCAAAGTCCTCTCAAGATTTATAAGACCTATATATATTATATAAAATGTGTCAGTAACGAATGTTACTGGTCCGAAAAATAAATAATACAATTTGGCAAATGGGTATTTCATTAGCCACAAAAACTTATAAGACTTCAAGATTTACCCACACTGGACGGTAAGCAAACATACTTAAGCAATTGTCGGCTCGCATGTGCGGCTCATAATCATATTCATACATACATAGAGTGCTTACGCCCTCACACGTTCCATATCACTCGCCACGGTACTCAAGTGGCAAAAAGAACAGTTAAGTAAGTGCCACAATTTCCGAAAATGTGCTGCATTACGCAGTACCATCATACACCGCACAACCTCATGGTTTGAAGGAGTACTAGTGTGATTCATACATATCTTCATACCGCTCACTCTCTTATTCGTGAAATCAATAAAAATGCACGTACTCATATAATAGGCTCAAGAAAGAGGCTTATATCATAAATTTCTAGAGCTTTAGTTCGAAAATCAATAAGGGATCTCATCCTTGTAGTTTTATCAAACATACGTAGAAAACACAGCTAAATTGCCCAACATCAGAGAGAAACAATAAAATGCCACCAATGCCGTCCTACATATAAAACACGATTAAACTGGACACTCAAGGAGGCAAGCAGAGAAGGAGTGTCCTATAGACCTATGGTCCAAGCTCTAAGCATATATGCACATCCACGGCGAGCTCGGACTCTAAAGCCTACGTCGGAACCCACTCTTAAGTAAAATACTACTATCTATATATGATGCATGCTCGTGGTGTGCACTCATATCATCAATATATCTTTAAAAAAAGGACTACACTAAATAAACATATAGCTAAACACACAACATGTAAATCGAGACATATAAAGAAAATAACTAATAACAATTAATAAATAAATAAATAAATACATACAATCATAAATAAATAGATAGATAATAAAAACATAAAAACAATCAATACTCTACTCATGAAATAATAATATCATATACTATAGACGTAAATCGCTAAACACGGGTAAATGTTTTATATACTCATTTTAGTTATCATATAAGCAATTAAATAAATAAATATAGAATTATTTTATAAATAAATAAATAAATACTTTATTTTAATTAATAATGAATAATAATAATATCATAGCTATCATTACAAAATACGTACTTAAATACAATTAAATAATAACATACACCCAACGAACAAGTAAATAAATAAATAAATATATACAATTTAGTAAACAAAAAAGACTAATATTAATAAATAAATATAATAAATATAATAATAATAATAACAAATAATCATGTAAATATACATCATATACGATAAGCTCGGATCCATATATAGGTATAAGCAATATATACATATATACGAAAAGCTCGGATCAAGTCCGTCCAAAGTCAAAACTGACTAGAGTTATAAACATGACTATATAGGTGGGAATTGAGGTAAGAAGGGTAAATAGGCCTCGAAACCCTAAACACAATCGAGTTGGGCCCACGGGGCACAATCCAATGGTCTAAAATCTCTATGATGCATGCAATGAGATATCCAAAAAAATCCCAAACGGATACTAAACACTCCAAAGGCCTAGATCTAGGCCTAATATCTTGGCTAACATATACAACCAAATCTGTATCCCTCAGTATACACTGATAACTCATGATCTTATCATCTATATGTCGAGCATACTCGGCCATTATCTCATACTCATAATCTTAAAACTAGTCTAGCTCGAATCCATTCGAGACTGCCCGAACTAGACCAAACTAGAATCGGGTAAAACCCTAATAAAAAAAGGGGTTTTACATGGGTTAAATGGAAAATTAGCTGAGTTGACTGGGTGGACCGGAACTGGATTGGTGGACTTGGACACACGTTGGCGACATGTGAATAAGAACAAGCAAACGGACGAGGACGCGGATGCGGGCAAGCAAATGTGATGCCGGTAACAAGGCCAAACAGGGGCAGAACCCATCGCCGGAAAATGTAGACGGCGATGCGGCTGGGGTTGCCGCTGGTTGGGATCGACTGCCCATGCGACAAGGATCATAATGGTGGTGGCGATCGGCAGATTCCAGCCAGTGGCTGGCCGGAAATTGACCCAAAAGGGGGCTGCATCGCCGCTATGTGCGGCGATGTCGCCTATGGCAATTGCAGCCACAGCAGAGGTCAATGTTGGTCTCACATGGAAGATCTCGGTGAGGGAAAGCTGTTGAGGTGGTCGGATCGGCTGGAGGTGGCTTGCCAGCGTTAAAAAGACTTGAACGGCGATGGCGGCGGAGGAAACCGACTTCTAAAAACTCTCTTGCTGGTGTGAATGGTATGAATGGAAGGCCGGCCACGAGGCAGACATGGGGGTGCCGGTCTGGTAGCCAGGATCGAGGCACATACTCACCGGCGGTGAGCTAAAGTGGTGGTGGCACTAAAGTGAAAACATCAAAAATTGAGGGAAAACCCCTTAAAATCAAAACGAGAATGTTAGGGTTGACAAGGGCGACTCAGATCCTGCCACATGGCACGATCTGAAAGCTTGATAACTATAGTTGCAAAATTTGGAATTGGAATCAGAATTAGTTTTCGAGAGAATCACTGAATCGGATCGAATCATTCTAAATTGGCCAGGAATCTTTTCAGTTAAATCGATCCAAATCGGTCATATAATAAAATTTGACAACTCATAACATAAATACATGAAATACATAATTATATAATTTCTCAACATAAAAACACAAATTCATAATTTAATACAAGTACAAAAGACCATCACTATTTATCATTACAAGACTAAAATTTCATAGGTGTAACATTTGATATATCATCATTTGTGCTCTATCAAATGATAACAACAAGTCATTGATACAAGTTCACAAAATCAAGGTTTAGCACAATTTTACATGATTATTACTAAATCATCCAATTCATTATCTGAAGCATCTTCAGAGTCTGAATCACTATCACTAATGGGAAGAGTAGAGCTCTCACCCGCATCAATATGAGACCCATGGGTAAAAGGAGGTATAAAACTCCCACTCATATGATGTAACACCCCAAATCTGTTCCACGCCGTGAACTGAACTGGCATGTTACACGCCGCAATTAGGTTAGCTAACCCAAACCCAACTTGTGTAGATCTAATCTCGGCATCTTAAGATGAAAATATGACTTGTCATGTATGGATAAATGCTCAAAATCCTAACATGATACTACATGGATGACGTGCAAGGTAATTCATACAAAAATACGATTACGATCAAAATTAATAAAAATTCTAAGATACAATGGATAGAAGTCTCCCCTAAAAGTGCAATTAGGGTCCACCCTATCAAAATAATTTATACAAGTATATATGCATATATCAATAATTTCATTAACACACAATCTAATATACTGTAAACTCATTCTAGAACTGTGGTCTCAACCCACAACGCTTCCACTGCGCACTCTATTCATGTTTCACATTCTATCATGTCTTAACATTTAATCATGTCACATCATCATGTCTCATCATCATCTCATAACATTCAATCATATCATACCATGTCTTAGCATTTCACAACATTCACAATATAATAGCATCATCATAAATAAAGTATTAATTACTTTATCGACTGACATGTGTGCAAGCGACAACAGTGCTCCTCCATCCAAGCTGATTCCTCCAACTCGTGATTATTACCTACATATAGTATAAAAACATGTCAGTAACAAGTGTTACTGGTCCAAAAAATAAAATAACTATAACAAGCTGGCTATGAGAGCAAACTTTCATATGAAAGAAAACATCATATACTCCACGTGAACACTCTGAAGGGAACTACTGAGGAGCCACTGAGCTGCATACCTGGTAACATCCCAAACTTACTGATTTGCTACTGTTGATGCCTCTCTCGGCATTTTCTTACTTCATTTTCTGGTCTCAAATCCTAAGCCCTCTCCTTACCTCCATATTTCTCTTGGCCTTGAGCACAAAGGCCGAGTAGTCTCAGGAGCAATCGCCTTTAGTACCTCCACGTTCTCCAGGTGTGAGGAACTCAAACACGGAGTTGTCAGGATCCCTCGGGAATGGAACAGTCCACTGGCACTAATCCAGAGCCCGCTTTGACTATCCACGACATCCGTTCATGGTACGTGCAGTCGGTTTCTCCATCTCTCGTCTCACTGAAAACGCGAAAAATACATACATATATATATATATATATATATATATATAGGGTTGGGTAGGGATTTATATAAAAGGCCCAAAGGCAACTTGTGGTGGATCTTGTTTTCGAAATCATCCTTGAGGGGTTATTAATCCAGAAAACTATTCGGTTAAATGGCCCGAGTTAAGTGGGATCCAATAAAACGCCACTTAACCCGTTCTCCAAATAATAAAATAAACATACAATAGAAAAGAGCAAAAATAGAGACGTGTCCTAAACGGACCTGGTAGAAGCTCCAATCGTGTCATCACGCCTAGGTGGCGAGCTCCTACTCTGTACCTACACATCAAAACTAAATACTAACACCCGCAAACTAAATGATGCATCACACATAATGAACATCACACTCAAAATACAAATAGTATCCAGCTACAGCCAAATAATCATAGATGTGAAAATAATTCTAACTCATCCTATTCATACTAATTTTATTACGTTTTTCTAAGTTACGTTGTAGTTACTTATCATGCTCTCATTAGATCACTTACTCTTTATTCACACTCAATCTCATCATGCAACTCATCATTTCATTCATAATTAAGCATTAATCACATCAATAAACCAACCTTAGCATGATATGGTAACAATCATCAAGTTTAAATTATAAATTTGGAGGTAATTATACCTCACATCGTCGGCAATCGATGACGACTAGGGTTTTGTCGCGAGTCTCAAAACTTGAATTTCGGTGCTCATCGGCATTCGAAGTTCGATCGGGATCGACTGGATGAGCTCCATGGAAGATCCGACAAATTCTAGCAAATCCGGTTTTTCGGCAGGTTCCAGCGGTTTTCCGGCCTGTTTCAGTAGTTTTCCAGCAACTTCCGGCAGTTTTCCGGCGACAATCACCGGCGGTGTCTACTAGCTGGATAGGGGTCATATTGGGTACCATTGGAACCGGCTCGGCGAGCCTGATGCATCTACGGCATCGACATGGTTGGCAGAGGTGGCGGCTCGCCGGAAAATGGCAAAACTGAGGCGGCGGCGATGGGGGACTTGATCCGGCCGGCCTGGGCGACGCTGGCCTCCGTTCCGGTCGGGAAAGGTCACTGGGTGGTCGATGGTGCTGAGGCGACCACTGGATGGCGGCTACGACGGTCGCCGGCGGCAGAATCGGCGACGCGACTGAAATGTAGCCGCGGCGCTAGGCGTGGTGATTCCGGCGTCACGGCGGCTTGGCAGGGGCGGCATGACAACACTGCGGCGTGGGCCTGGCGGCGACGATCGACAGCAGGCTGATGTTGGCGGCGGTGGCAGTGACAAGAAAAAGGGGCGGCAATGAGGGTTTGGGGACAAAGACGTCGGGGGAGAAAAGAAAAGGCTCGGTGGCAAAGTCGTCAATAATACTTGACTCGTGTCCGGCTCGAGTCAAGAATAATAACTAAGACGTATTAAATCCTAAAAAATCCATTAAAAATTGGGAAAAATCCTAGAAAATAAAACAATCACCAAAACATCATAATGATATGCTCTAGGACTATCAACCCACCCAAACTGCCTGTAACGCGTCCTAACGCGGTAACAACCTAAAACTAATTCTACGATCCACTATATATAAAAAGAAAAAATAACTGGCATACTCTCATATATTCTGATAACTCATTCTGTTCTACTGTATTCATGAGGTTATCATCATATACTTGGGTACGCATGACCCTCATAGCTCATACACGCGGCTGGCGTCGGTTCAGTATACGTGTTCTGAATCTGACTCGACTCGAAACTAACGGTCGAACCGACCGGTTCTTAATATAAAACCTTGACTCGAATCGTGGGTTTTATATATGAAGTCTCTTAAGTACAAGAGGCAAAGACAAATTTTGTTGTGAGTCAATAGATACACCTCTACTTATTTTTTCTTTTTGGCATTTTCCACACTTAAGAATGAGTCTTTCATTTTTTGTACATATGCTTTAGTGTATACATGGACACCAACCCAAGAGCCTCACAAGATTTTTGTGCTGAAGTTTTGCTATAAGCTTTACTTCATTTCTCATCTCCATCAATCCCTCGGAAGAGCTTTCAGCCAGTCTTTTCACAGCAACATCTTGATCTTGTATTCCCTGCAAATGGGCACTCAAAATATTTAATTCAGTAACCACATTTCGGGATAAGGTGGAAGAAGTACACTGTTCACAAATACGGAAAACCAACCTTGTACCCTGGTCCAAATCCTCTTCTCCAAGATTGTTGGCCTTATCGAAATTATTTGTTGCTTTTACAATGCTGTGAAACTGGAATAATGGTACCTCAGATGCAATTGCATCTTTGGATTCTGAAGTCTTCACGAACTCATCATGTTTCTTTGATCCTTTTTTCCAAGACAAGAAGAAAATAATAAATAAGAAATTTCATTTCATTTATCAATGCTTAAAATGCATTCTTCACACCTGTCCATTTGTATGTCCTTCCCCATAGGCAATATACAAAGATTCCAATGAGGCACACAAATGCACCAGCAATTGGAAGCACAATTGGCAAGATGCTTCTTTTTCTCGAAGACATGCCCTAAACAAAAGTTTCAAATAGAACTCCAGATTAACATTTGCAACTAACATCTGTAACATAAGCAAAAAACTCGTTTCTGATATAAATTTTAATACTGCAATAGATCAAGCTATAACATTTACTAACACAGGAGATAGAAGCATCATACTATACCTAGCTCGGAGCTGTCTAGACGTAGATACAAAACCTGACCCCTCGAAGGGTTCCCTTCAATATCAATCAGGTCTCTTTCCCAGATCAAGCAAGTAGCGTTAGCCCAAGTCACCTTAGCAAAGGAAAATGCCAGGCAAGAACAGTTGCTTCTACAGTGAGCCTTACACTCTTCTATGCTTGATTTTCCAACAGATACGGGAAGATCAAGCAAAGTTGTCTGCTCCACCTTGAAAAACCCATCTTCTCTCCCACAACCCAATTCCCTTCTCCTCCCACAGCCACAGGAGTGGTTCCCTCTATCCCATTCCTCTTGGTTCTTGGGCACATACCCTTGCAAGCAATCACAATCCGTCCCATCCCCACTTATATTGCAGCTTACAAATGCTCCACAATAGTTGTAGCTAAAGCATTCTTTGCTAAGCATTCTTTACATGACCATCCCACCGAATCACTATCACCAATAGAGAGCATCCAAGCGACATTTTCCACCAATCCTTTTCCACCAAGTGCAAATGAAGAGACAACATCAAATTAGAAATATACAAAAACTTAATCACCAATAAAATTTGGACAATTTATTGCATAACAAAACATGCTCAAATAAGCAGAACAGGCTCTCCCCATTGAAAAAAAATTCAAACAGTTCACAAGCAAGCAATACAATCCTACGCTTCTAGACAACTAAAAGAACACAAACTCAGATAAAATTCATAACATGTTGATCATACAGCCCATTGCGTCAGAGAATCATACACAACTAAGAACAAAAGACCAACCATTGATAATTGAGATAAAAAATTATAGTAATCAACCATCAACAAATTCATCATAAATCAACAAACAGCATCTAAAACAAACACCAAATTTGCACAGCATAGAATTTGTACCAAATTAGAACAAACAGAAAAGGCAACCATGAAAATTTTCAAAAACAAAATTGTAAAGGTACAAACAGAGGCCGGAGGGAAGGGGCGACAGCAGACGAGCGGAGGCAAGGGGTGGTGGCAGAGGGAGGGGTGAGGCCAGAGGGAAGGGGTGGCGGCAGATGGGCAGCGGGAGGACGGGCGCAAGGGGCGGCGGAGGAGGGAGGGGCAAGGCCGGATGGAAGGGGTGGTGGTAGACGGGCAGAGGGAGGGGGAAGGCAAGGATTGGCCGCGGCGGACGGGCGGAGGGAGGGGCGATGAGGTAGATTTTAGGTTTTTTTAAAAATTTTATTCCACTTTTACCCATGCATAAATAATTTATTTATTATCATACCTAAGGTATTTTAGTCATTTATCTATAAAAATTGATTCTTCCCGATTTACGCCGATTCTAAATTGGTC
>JAURVB010006026.1:0-38789 GCA_033002965.1 Piper betle | reverse complement strand
ATTTTCATCTTAAGATGCCGAGATTAGATCCGCACGAGTTGGGTTCGGATTAGCCGACCTAATCGGGGCCTGTAACATGCCGGTTCGGTTCACGAGCGTGGACCGGATTTGGGGTGTTACACAACATCACCAAGAAATATATTAAAATTCTCTTTTCTTTTTCTTTTTGGAAATATTAATAATAAAAAACAAGCATAATCTATTCTAATCAATTCATTCTGTTACATATTGTTTTTCTTTTGATGATTAGGCGTTGTTAAAAAAATTCCTACCATTAAATTTAGCCATTTTTAATAAGATAAATCGTAATTTGACTCGACTCCACGTCCATAACATTGTTTACGTATTAGGTAAACAAAGAAGAAGAAGATTTTAACCATATGCACCATTACAAGCTTCGATCTTCACTTTATATACTATCACAAGCTCCGATCTTAACCATATACACTATTATATGCTTCACCAAGTGCTTCTATTAATAGGAAAGCAGCTAAATCATACATGAGTGCTAATCTGCTGAAAGGCCTTCAACAAATTAATATGGCTACAAATCCCATCTAAATATCACTAAATTAACATTCATTGAATATTATTTATAACAAAATTTAGAAATTTAAATATTTAGTGGGTACTATCACCGATGCATATTTACTTGTTCATTAGGCTTATATTACTTGTAAGACCTTATAACTAATTATTTTACAGTCGTACATTGCAGGTCCCAACCTTAAGATAATATTATGGTCACATCATATCTCATATATATATATATATATATATATATATGTTTAATCAGTGTGCTTTATTTGTCAAGGACAATACCAAATTAGCATAGGTATCATTGTTCTTGGACATATGGTCATCCACTATCTCCGAAAATTTGTAGAAGAGATCATCAATATTTAGCTCCTTTCCAAAGTGGTTTACAAGGAGGGGCTCAGAGATAGCCCTGATATTCTTGGCAACATTCCATCCTCTTGAAGAGACAGTGTTGAAGCTAGTATTCAGGAACTTCTCGTCATCCTTTTCAGTATCGCCATCCCAATTTACTTTTATGATTGCCAGTTCATCAACAACAAATGATCCTTCTTCCTCAATAATTCTCCTTATTTCTTGAACAGATGGATAATATATTGGGATATTGAAAGTGTCCAACTTTTCCCCGTCAATTGCTCCCTGACAGTCCAATGCACACACACGCACGCAAAAAAAAGATCAATAAACAGTTACGTGCAGTTTACAACAATAAGAGAGCATAATGGGCAATTTAATTCAAAAAGTGCTTGTCCGATCACTACCAGAAAAAATATCTTCTTTACCTACGATTGTCTATATTTTACTTAAGGATTAAACACTCATAAACATATTTAGATAGTTACTTACGATTATTATATGCTCATTAAATAGTGGAGGTTTTTTTCTCCACAATACAGGAATATTTGGCGGTTCCCATAGGATTCCCTAATTCGGATCCCTGATAAAGAGGATCAAGTTGTCCTTGATAATGGCATGGCGAAAAATATTATCTATAATTTAAAACATGCTTTACAATTAATTTCGTAGAATGCTTCGAAGTAGTAAAGAATACTTTCCACCACACTACTATATACAGTCTGCAATAATTAGCCGTAGTCAGTAATGGTAGTACACAAAATCAGTATTCTTTATAGTTGTCAGAAGAAATTGATCCCCTGCCTACCTCCATGCCTCCCTACCTGCCGACCCACGCCACCCACCCACCCACCCACCCACCTACCTATCTATGTATCTATGTACACGTGTGTATTTGTATGTGTATGTATGTATAAATAAATCACATCAACAATAAAAAAAAGTAACTTAACAATATATTATGTTTACGTTTTTTAACTGAAAAGAAAGGTCAATTGCAAATAACTGCAAGTATATAATGAATTTTTTATCTGTGGATAATTCTAGCAATTATATAATTATATTCGCATCAAATTACCACCTGCAATACCATAGCTTTCAAAACTGTTGCCAAGCAGTCCCATATGTAGAAGCTTTCTTTAGGATCTTCTCTTGCTCTTCCAATGAGAGTGAGTACCATTTTGCCTCCTACAACCATCTCTTTAGAGCGACATTTGAGAAATAGAGAGAGGTCAATTGAATATTGCTGCATGAATGCTTCTTCAACTTGAGATGGGCTACTCCTTGAAATGTAAATATTCCCTTTGTTCAATGGGGCGTTTGAGGCACTGCCATTGAGTATTGGTGGAACCTTCATTCACATTCACATATGTAGATGTGGTTAAATCATGATATTTCATGGGAATTAATTAATCTCTATAATTAGCTGTTTGCATTTTAATTATAGCTAGCAGTATCAGTGAAACATAATTTATCTGTTCATCAATATTTACTCAAGTTGGGATAAGCAAATTATCAATTAGGAGGTTTACATGATGAGGGGACCCTTTTAAAAATTAATTTAGATTATCTAATTGCCTTGTTGAAATCGTGTGGATTCTAATTGAGGATTAGTTTAGGATCCAACTACCCAATGCTTTTTGGGTATTAAGTGGAAAAGAAGAAAAAGAAGAAGATTTAACTACCATGTTTTGAAGCTCAAGCCCCTCAAACAATACCCTTTCAATAATATTTAAGAGTTAATTATGCATGGAATATAATCATGAATTCGGAGTCGTTAACTACTTCGTTGTAATTGCATAAATCCTAATTTATGATCCATGTTCCCGATACTTTTGGTATTAGGTGAATAATAAAACAAAAAAACGACGAGAATACCAAGCTCAAACCCCTCACGAAAGTACCCATTCAATAATATCTGAGTTACTTGTGCATGGAATATTGTTGCGCAGTTTATAATTATCACCTGGGAAAGCCAATGGACACTATAGGAGGAATGAACGAAATGCAGACTTCCAACTGGGAAAAGCCTGCCATAGAAGGAACCAGGAACAGCTGCAATAAAACAGTATGACTCAGAACCTTGGCCGCCCATCTCCTCCCTCATCTTCTCGTAAAATTCTGGGAGGGATTGGAAGATGGCATTGAAGTCATTCCCGGGTAGATCATTCAGAAAAACCTGAAATTCGGGCACTTTCCGACGCAACTCCTTTTGCTTCCTTTCAATGGCATCAACAAGAAAAGAGATCACAAACAAAGCATTTGGTCCGCTAGAGCAGCCCAGGTCTGCTATGCCCACAATACGCTCACCATTGATGTGTGCAAGTTGAACAGAGATTTTCTATGGCTCTTTCAATGGTGGGTTTGGCCTTGGTTATTGATGTTCTCTACACAAAGATCATTAGAAATAGAAATGTTAGCTACTAGCTGGTGAGATGTTAAATTAAAAAATAAGGATCAAGGTGAACAATACCTGCAAAAAGGAATTGGTAGCATAGCTAGTATCTCCCTTGCCTCCAACCATATGAAGAACTCGTTGCACCTCCATGGTGTAAGATCAATTGTGTTATGCAAGTTCTAGAACAATCTTAGCTGCTGCAGAGTGCAGATCACGTGTTAAATATATACACACTGCCCACTACAGATTTAATATATTTGGCCAGGCTTGAGATGTGCCAGCTGATAGATGTACTATAATACGAAAGCCAGATCATCGGAAATATGTGGTAGCCATCAGATTGTCTATTGTCATCAATAAATATGTAAGTCAGCCATCGATTGGATATATCACTTCTCTCACCCATATACTTATATATTAATGCATTGACTTACGTGAAATAGGATGATATTTGTATTTGAAAACAATATCCTCTACTCACCCATGGCAGCAAAAGACAAGATTAGACTTTGATGCATTCAATATTATATTGTTAATTATATTATACTCGAAATCATTTTCTCTTCATTAATTAGTAAGTTTATAATTTTTATTTAAAATGGTTTGGTATAACTTGAAATAGTGCCTCGATTTATAAAATTTTAAATGTAAATTGATATTGGAGATGAGAGCATGTGTTGGCAATATAATTCAGGTTGGAATCTACTTGGGATTGCTAATTTATGGAAGTGAACGAGAGTATTTCAGATTTTGAAACTCCTTGATATATACCTCAAAGAAGAAAAGAGCACATTATGCCCCAGACAAGAAAATAGAAAGGACCGTATTAATTTTTCAGTCCACTTCGCAAGGTACGCCATCCATCATGCTGTTTGGATTTTTTATTTCAATTAGTGTACTTTTTTACATATCTTGTTATAAAATCATATTTGGTATACCCACAATGTTATATTATAAATAATAAGTATTTGTTCGATAAAACCTCACTTTTAATATGAATTCTCAGAGTGAGTATTCAATTTGAACCGACCGAGTTGAATTACCAATTAGTAGTTTGGTGATCGAATTTCATAACTGAAATTATGATAATCAAATTGAAATATTTTGATTTGGTTAAATTTGGTCAGAGTGATATCGCAATAATACAAAAATTAAAACAAAAAACACAAATGCATACATTAACACCTAGGTACGTTCCCGTCCCTCTAATATTTTCATAAGACTCATAAAAGGGTCACTATATTATATTAGGTTAGTTAATGGGAGGGCGTCCTCACTTTGAGGCCACCACATCCTTACCGGCTGTCACAGGCCCGTTCGTAAGGTCGAATTTTTCGCCTCCGAGTCCCTGCCTGTGCGGCGTATTCCCTCCCTGGGAACACTCAGCCTGTTACTCAACACGCAATAGCGGGAGCCAAGGCCACAAACACTACACTCGTGTTCGGCCGCAATGCGCACCACCGAGGTTGACCCCTGCACGTCCAGCAGATCCACCCGTTCGGTGTTGCCCTCAAACAGCGCCCTTGATCGATCACCCGTGTCTGGCCACACAAACCAGCACTTCGACAGCACTCCTGGCTATCGGCACGCCTTGCCGATAGGCTGTTCCAGGAGTCAAACAGCACCACCACCGCAGCACTGCCCGATCGCCCCACCAGCAACACGCCTGGTAGAGATCGTGCCTCTGTCCTTGTTCGTCTCAGCAACCACCGTCGCCTTGTAAACCTCGACCACGACCCGGTACTAAGGTTCCCTGCCTAAAACGTCAGACAACGAACACAACACAGATATACGGGGAAACCCCAACCTTATATCATTAAACCGACTATAAGGATTACAAGCACTCGAACTCCTCTCAAGTACCTGCTCGGCTTGTGGACAGCCCCCACAGCCTCGCCCCAATGTACCCAAAATACAAAGGAACTCACACAAGGATTACCTGGCCCGAGTAACCCTCCCAGTTGCCAACACCAGCAACCTCACAACGTGCACCTTGGATTCAAGCAAGCGTCTGGAATTCCAGCACTACTCCCAGCGCCGGCTGCAGCAATTCCTTCGCTTCTTCCCTCTCCAGGTTGCTCACGTTGCACACCGATCAGCAAGTCTCACCACGAGAACAAGTACCCAATCGGCCCCCTCTTCAGTCCGTCGAAGAGAAGTTACCTTCTCCACGTCTGGCCTAACCCTTATATACCCACGAACTGCTGCTCCAAGATAACTCCGAATCTGCCAGCATCTTCAACTCCAGAGATCTGCAAGATCCACCGTGTTCAGCAACCTAGACCATCTCCCATCCAGGTTCATCCAACGGCCTCCAAGTTTATCTTCAGCAGTTTGTTGCAACGCCCAATCTGGATAACTGCATATCTTCACCAAGATACTCCAGCAACGTCCAGGAAGCTTATCCCCAAACCGTCGGCTGCACCGCTAGGATCCCGTCTCGATCACCACGGCTCGACCCTAGGCCTTGGTTCAACCTTGCAGCAACTACCGACCAACTGCCAGCAATGGTCCACCGCTGCGTCGCCCAAATCTGCGCATCGCTACCGATCAGGACCCAGTACCGCACCAAACAGCGGTACCCGCATGTCGCTCATGCCCGCGCCCATGCACCATGCAGCGCTCGCGCACCCGCGCCCGTGCACCCGCTCGCGCGCCCGCACGCGCTCGTCCGCGCGCGCTCGCACGCGCTGTCCGCGCGCGCTCGCCCGCGCGCTCGCTCGTGCGCGCACGCCCGCGCGCACCCGATGCCGCGCGCGCTCGCCCGCGCGCGTCCGCCTGTGCGCACACTTGCGCGACGCTCGGCGCGCTCGCTCGCGCGCTCGCTCGCGCGTGCCTGCTGCTGCTCCCGGTAGCGTGATCGGTCCAAATACCGATCACCACGCAGCGCCTAGCGCCAGTGCTCGATCACAGCACTCGCTAGCGCACCTCGATACGACCTTGCTGCTTTTGAGGTTTCTTCGAACCCAGACCCGGCATTGCTCGGCACACCATGTACCGACCCAAATGCCGGCACTTGCTGCTGTTCCCGACGCCTTGCTCCACCGGCATGCTCGGTCCTCCAGCAGCGTCGTGCAACTCGGTTTGGACTGCAACATAATCACGGGTTAGCCTTGGTGTGTTGTTTCCACCACTCGGATAACCACTGCTATCCCATTCATGGACGTAGGGAATCCAGGAACAACACCCAAACCCTGGTTCCCGGAACGTCCACGAATCAAGGCTGTAACACCGGCCATGGGAACGTGGATAGTACAGATACAAGTGGAAATTTAACTTTCTAACTCGAAAAGATAGTCATGGAGGCTGTTCAGTTACAAGGACGTTGTTTAGTTTCAAGGTCTCCGTTATTAATCATTAATCTGTATCACAGAAAAGATACGGTAAAACCGAGTGTGACGACCTACATTTTTAACCCCAATACAGATCGTCACTTTAATTTTTTTATTTGCTTTATTATTGATATTGATGAATTAGATTTCATCCTTACTGTACAAGTGCCCAAGTGACTAAATTAAGATTTGTGTTTAAATCGTAATAACCTTACTAAAGTTTTCTATATTTCACCGAGGTGCAGTTGGCTACTTCCAGAAGATAATTAAGTAACATTCCAAACATATTATTTTAGGGTTTCATCTTTTATCGAGGGTGGCTAGCCACTTTGATAAGTTAATTAAGTATTCTTGGTGAAACAAGAAAATAAATTTAGCCGAAGATAAAAACCGAAATGAGTTCCATGATTAACATAATAGGTGCTCAAGCTCTCACAAGTCCAAAATTTTTAAAGTAAAAATGCTCTAATAATTTGTCCTTCCAAAGCTTTCCCAGATACATCTACTTAACTTGCAATAGCAATACTACATCAGTATTAAAACCACCAAGTCATATAATTAACAAATTACAAGATTTGATAGGACCAGTTATCAACATTTTTTAGTTCAAGTCTAATATAAGTCTATGCCAGACTTCTTGTATGTAACACCTCATTTTTGATCCGAAGACTAACCGAATTGCAATGTTATAGTTCAGAAAGTTATTCATTGGACTACCATTATACAAACTGTACGCAAATGGATCTTAACCTTCACGGAGCTTAAGATAATAACTACAAAACCTAGCTTCAGGTTAGGGTTTTACCCGCTTGTTGTTTTACCTGGTTTAGGTCAATCTTGAGTCAGTTCGAGTGAACTCTAGCTAGACTAGATTTCAGACCACAAGTATGGGGCATAGATGGGCGTACAAGCATGCTATGGTGGTTGAGTATGCCTGACATATAGATGATAGCTTGCGATAGGCTACGACAAAGCATGAGTTATCATCGTATACACGAGGTATACACATAACTTTTATGGGTTAGCCAGGGTTGTAGGCGTAGATTTAGGCCGTTGCAATGTTTAGTATATGTTTGAATTTTTTAAGGTATCTCATTTGTGTACATTATAGGATTTCGGATCATCGGATACCCTTTGGACCCATCTTAATTGAGACGTAGATTTTCATCCAATTGAGTTCAGGGCTCAAGGCTCATTTAGCATTTTTATCTTGATTCTCACTTATAAAGTCACTTTTAGGATTCAAGTTAGTTTTAACTTTGGACGTTGTCAATCCAAACTTTTCAGCCATATGTATATTGCATATACTCATAAGTGGGCCCTACTAGGCCACGAGTTGTCAAACATTTAGATCATACCACATGGCAAGATTGGAGCCTTCCATGTCAACCCTAGTGATCTCCCTTTGATTTTCAATTAGTTTATCACATATTCAAAGTTTTCACCCTTAGCGCCGCTGCCAACTTTGGCTTGCCCTTGGCTACCGAAGCAACATCCCCTGGACAGCATTGCAGCCGACTCTCTATCTATACCACAAAATTCTTCTTCCTCAATAATTCTCCTTATTTTTGGACTAGATGGATAATATATTGGGATATTGAAAGTGTCCAACTTTTTCTCTTCAATTGCTACCTAACAGGTCAACAATTTATTACATGAAGATGACACTAAGATGACATGGGTAATTCAATTCAAACTTGTTCAAAATGAATGTTAATAAGAAAGAAACGTATTACTGACAAAAAATTCATTACTGACGAAGGAAATTGTAGAAAAGTTTAGTAACAGTATTTCCTTGTATAATAATTAATGAACACATTAATCTTGCTTGTCCAATAACTGCAAAAAATTATCTTATTTACCAACAATTAGTTATATTCTACTTTTTCAACGAATAAAATTCATAAATAAACAGATTAAGAAGGTATTGAGATCACATGTTTTTATATATCTACTTAAGATTATTAGATGCTTATTATTGGTAGACATTATTTTCATTTACACCATAATTGGTGGCTCCTATACATGATTCCTCATCGGGATCTTGGAAGAAGAGGATTAAATTGGCCCTTGCTAACCGTAGCACCTATGTAGTTAACTTTGTAGAATGCTTTATAACCATAGAAAATGCTTTCCCCCATGTTAATCTAATCTACCCTAATCAACCATAATCAATTGTGAGGTCACCAGTGGAAAAATATCTTTTTGTTACCGCAAATTTGTCAAAGAATTGTATCTGCCACAATTTTATCATGGCCTTGTCACGGGACACCTATGTTAAAATTTATATCATAGAGAACCGTGACAAGCGTCCGTATTAAAGTATTTAACACAAGGCGAAAATGCCTGCAAAAAGGAATTGGTAGCATAGCTAGTATCTCCCTTCTCTCTAACCATACGAAGAACTAGTTGCACCTCCATGTTTTAAGATCACTTCTTAATTTTATGCAAGATATTAGCTGCTGCAGACTGCATATCATGTTTTAAATATGGTCTGAGGAGTGCCAGTTGATCAATACCCATCAACTGACTCTTGTCATAATAATACTGTGACAACCACAGATAAGATATTTTCTCCTCCCCTATTTATGTATTCATTGAACGTGAAATAGATAGATAAGAGATTGGAAACAATGTCATTTAGAGATTTGGGTCTGTTCTAATAAATGCATTCAGTATAATATTATTAAATATATACATATAAATATAATATTTTGTTAATTAATAATTTTATTTAAAATAATTAAATAATTTAATTTGAAATGTAAGCATTGCCCGTACCAAACCCAGAGGGTGGCAGCAAAAAAAGCATCCTACCATTAAAGCTTTCTCATTAATCATGATCACATGGATCATAGTTTAGTTTAAGATTCATGTCCTTACCACATTATAATATTAGTAGGAAATAAAAAAGAAGTTTAACTTAAAATGTAGCTTGATTTATAAAATTTTAAACCAAATTGGCATATATAGATTAAAGGAGAAGATTTTGATATCTTATATAATTAAGGTTGAATTAAAGCTACTAGAATTTTTTATTCATTGAAGAGACCCATAGTACATACATACATACAATTATATATATATATATATATATATATATATATATATATCTATATATGTATATATAGTTCTTCTATGCTGTGCAGCGGGCAGCGGCTCTCCTTTATTCCAAACCCCCCCCCCCCCCTGGGCGGCCCCTCCCCCTCCCCTGCTTGCCACCCCCTGCCCCTGCCTGCCCGCCGTGCCACCCCCCCCCCCTCCCGTGGCCCCCCGCCTGCCCCCGCGGACGCCCCTGCCACCCCCTACCCACCTGCCCATCGCGTCCCCCCCTTACTTTACACCCAATCGGTGCTCCCTTGCCACACTGCCCTCCCTTGCCAAACTCGCCACGTCGATGGTGGGCTATTTTTTAACATTATTCGAATTTTGTTGCATTTTTTGTGTGTGTAAAAGGACCTCAGTGAGAGTATTTATAATCATCTGATTAAATTAAACAGTGAATCTACTAAACAATAAAAAAGGAAATTTTTGAGGAAATAATAGTTGCACTGATTTCTTGTACTTATGTTTCCATCGGTCTAAAAAAAATTTGTTTTCAAGTAAAAAATATTTGTGAGTGGAGTCGAGGAGGTCATAATTGCATTTGTCAGCAAAGAACAAATCCACCTGAATACGAGCATCAGTTAAGAGTTGCCTTTGAAAGTACTTTGACTTAATTAAAGAATGTTTATTGTGACTATTTTAGTTGATTATATTCTTAGTTTTTATAAATTTTGTATTTTTTAAGAATGGACAATCTTGAAGATAAAGGAAATGATGAAGAAGAATTAGGCCAAAATATTACAACATTCTATACTATTGTAAAAGATGAGTTCAAACCAAAGGTTGGAATGCAATTTGATTGTTTGCACGATGTAGTCAACTTCTATGTTAGTTATTAAAAATGGCCGGATTTGGTGTACGTAAACATAGTATAAATTATCATAGAAGAACAAAAGAGTTATGTTTTCAAGTGTTTGTGTGTTTAGAAGCACATTCAAAAGAAGATGAGTGTAAAATATAGATTGAACTCATAGATTGAATCTCCCTTTTGGCTCATATAAGAAGTTCGTAACGAAGTGAATCTCAAAACTCATTTTATTCATGGTATGTCAATAAAAAAAATAGCCTTATCAAGTTTATATATAGATTTGAGAGAGCTGTTAAAAGACAAAGATTGAACGAGGGAAAAGAATCTTATGAAAACTCATAAAAACCCCAAATTGGTCACTCCATTCAAGATGGAATGTAAGATGGCAAAGGTTTATACTCGAAAATTTTTTTATAAGTTTCAACAAGAACTACAATACAGTTTAGTTTGTTGCTCATCTCATAAGAAATTAGATGGGGAGGGTGTTGAATAGTATGATGTAACATGCTGTAGAAATAATAAAGAGTTGGTTGCAAGTGTTACTTACATAGGAGTTGGCCGTAGATGCACATGTAGCTGCAAACTTTTGGAAAGTGAATGTATTCCATGTAGGCATTTGCTATATGTACTGAGATTGAATGAGGGTGATATATTTCCTCAACTCTATGTCATGAAGAGATGGACAATTGAAATAGTAAAGGAAGTTGTTTTTGATGGTGATGGAGTGGAACTTTGTCATGATTGCAACAAAACTTTATTCTCTAATTGGGGAGAATTGCACTGTATATTCAATTGATGGGCCAAAAAGGTATATTCATCAACTGAGAAATTTGAACTCGCCAAGCAAATACTTTTGGAGATTGAAAAATTGGTAGAAGATGTGGTAGATGATCCACATAATAGAATACAAGTACATCCACTGGCACAATCAAAGACAAAAGGAAGTGGTAAAACGTAGAAGAGTGGTAAAGAACTTGCAATGGAGCATATGGTAAAAGCTAGGCTATGCCATGGTTGCAACAAATAGGGAGTTGGGCATGATAAGCGCACTTGCCTTGCAATTGTAGCACATCAGTAATGTTGCCTAACACAAACCTTGTTTTGATCTTTGTTATATATAATTTATGTGATTATTTTCCATGTTTTGTTTCTAAATATATAGGCAAAAAAATGTTCCATCTGAAAGTGGAGTTGTGGTGTCTATTCAGGGGCATCGGTTGGAAGGACTGTATAATCTTAGTGATTTGTAACTTGTTTCCATGATTTGTTATTGGCTTTAATCAAACTTGACATATTTGTAACTTGTAAGTCATTTGTGGGCATGATCTTTCATGGTTTGTACTTGTATTCATCATGTGGAAGAAAATTAAATGAGATGGCTCTCATGTGTTTTGGTTGTGATCTGTTTCCGAATTCATCAACATAATTTAAATTTTATCAGAATATATAAGAATATGACATTTTTTTAGTATATAGTTGATTGCAAAAATAATTTTAAAACCGTTTACCTAGTTAGGATGCATTATTTATTAATTTTGGGTTGGCTTATTAAGTTTACAGCATGTTATTCGATTTATAGCTCAATTATTTTATTTTATTGTATTTTACTATATTTTTTTATAGTTATTGAGATATATTTCGTAATATTGACTCAAGTCGAGACTGAGTCAAGTTTTTATTGACTCGAGTCGGGCCCGGCGGCGGCGAGCGGTAGTGGGGGTGGTGGTGGCAGGGGGCGGCAGCTGGGGACTGGCCCAGCTGTGGTGGCGGGCGGTGACAGGGGAGGGGTGGTGGTGATCGTGGCGGGGCTATTTGGATTATATATATATATATATATTATATATATATATTATGTATATATTTCTTTCCAAAGAAATAAGTAAAACATATCACGCCGACATAAATTAATTTTTCAGTTCACTTCCCTGAGAGTAGGTACCCCAACCATCATGCTATTTGGATTTTTTATGTCAGTTAGAGTACTTAACAATAATCTTGTTATAAATATATATATATATATATATATATATATATATGTATGTATATATTTCTTTCCAAAGAAATAAGTAAAACATATCACGCCGACATAAATTAATTTTTCAGTTCACTTCCCTGAGAGTAGGTACCCCAACCATCATGCTATTTGGATTTTTTATGTCAGTTAGAGTACTTAACAATAATCTTGTTATAAATCATACTTGGTGTGGCCTACAATGTGATAATATTCTAAAGAGACAATTGGCATATGGGAGTGGATTGAATTTGAAAATGAGGTATTGGGGTGATAAATTTCAAAATTGTAGTGTGGGGGTGATTGAAAGTTAAATTGTCTCTTCTACCCTCAAAATCCACTTTCAATTTAGGAGTGAGAGTGTTAGTTTGGGTTAAAGACATGTGATTTGCATTAAGTTGGTGGCCACATTGAAGCACAGCGGGATAGTTGCTTTTGCAGAGCCCGAGCAACCAGCATGACGGCATCAGCCGAGCACGGGTTTCCCTTGGGGGCAAGGAACTCTGTGGTGAGCTTGATGGAGTTGACCATAAGACTAATGTTATCAATGACATTAATAAATTTTGTATAATACAATTAATGACATTATTAATTTGGTCCCAATAATGTTATTATATAGTTATTTCAAATATAATCAATGTGCAAAACCTATAACTCGAGTGAGGGTTTTATAGTCGCTAATCGATTGATTAAACTATTTATTCGTTCGTTTCAATTTTCAGAACATGTGTGTCAGGCCGAAGCTGGCTGTGTATATATATTATAAAGGTACATGCATACCTAAGTATATGATAATAACGTTAAATACTCAGCATCAAATTGAGTTATTAATATATACAAGAATATGCTATGATTATTTTATTTTGTTAAGTGGATCGTAGAAATTAGATTTAGGTTGTTAAGTTTATTAGGAATTGATAGTTAGGGTTTTTATTTGAGTTGGAAGTTTTTAGAGCATGTCATTCTTATTTTATTTTTGACTTCCGTTGTGATGTATTTGACTTGTGTGCATGATGTGTTTGTCACACCTTTACAGCCCTTAGATAGTTTTTAGAAGCCTTTAGAACAAACTTAGGGCCACTTTACACTTAATTTGTTTCATCCTAGCTGAGATTTAGAAGAAGAAGAAAAAAACAAATAAACAGAAAAGACTTAGATACAGAGCTCGACCCGTTGCTCCCTTTCTCCCGTAACCGACATCACCATGTCCCCCTGTTATCCACCACTGTCTCCGGCAACCTCACTAGAGATAGCACCTCGCCGCCGGCCAGCTTCCTCCCTGCCGGCCTCCTCTTCTTGCTTTTTCCCCTCACCTACCTCCATCTTTTTCTTCCTCCTTACCCTGCTCACTGACCACTCTGTTTTCCCTGTTCACAGACCACTCTGCTTTTCCCCACACCGCTGCCTGTCTTGCCGTTAGCCAATTCCTTATCACCTCTAAACAACCACACCCTCCCCTTCCTTTCTCCTCCCTTTCCCTTCCCTTTCCTCTCCCTCACTCGCCCCATCCTACCCCTCCTTTGGCTGCTGCCAGCAGTGGCAATTCACCATCGCCGCCAACCAATTTTCGGCTAGTGGCCACCTAGCCACCTAGACCTCATGTAAAACCTGAAAATAATTAGGTTATTTTATTTAGGGTTTTATAAATCTTAGAACGAATCTTAAATATTATTTAATTAAATTACTTTTTGGGATTCAATATCATAAATTATCAATTATGACCTTTAGCAATACAATGATATTTATGGATGGTTTTAAATAAGTTTTATTTATTGAATTTTTGGGCAGGGTCGTTACAAATTGTATTAGAGTAACCTGGTTCCATGTTAAATGGTGGGCTGGATTAGGGGTGTTGGCTAAGGTTGTCAGTCACGGGCTAGAGAAGGACATGTGCTGAGACTAGCAATGGTCCAGTGTAGGAATTTTAGGGATGAAATTTCCTACGGTGGGTTGGATTATGAGATCTAGCAATTTCATCCCACATTTTATAAGTAGGAATGGATTATAGATCTTTAACTTTGGTTAACCACTTTTGAAGAAATGACTTAGCCTATTATGAACACACTTTGAGTTGGGTCGTTACAGGTAGTATCAGAGCTGTATTTCCTATGGAACCATGCAAATTAATCCTTGCCTTGTTGAAAGTCTAAGAGTCCACTGTCCGAAGGGTAAATTTCTTTTATATAAGCATTGATCATTCTTTTATAGAATTAATTTTCATTGTTTTAAATAGTAAGTAATTATGTGTGTAAAAAATCAGAGCAACCTGGTTCCGTGTTAGATGGTGGGTTGCACTAAGGATGTTGGCTAAGGCTGCTGGTCGCAGGCCAGAGACGGACCTATGCTGAGGGCTATCAACAAGCTGGATGTAGGAATTTCGGGGACGAAATTTCCTACGGTGGGTGGATTATGAAATTCCTCAACTTAGTCTCACATCTAATACTTACTGGGATAAGATTATGTTTATAAGTGGGATTGAACTATAGATCTTTAACTTTGGCTAACCACTTTTGAAGAAATGACTTGGCCCATTATGTTGTACTTTGGGCTGGTTTATAAATAGGTTGTGGGTGAATGTCAACAATGCGAGTTAATGTTAAAAGACTACTTTTGACAACTTTCTTAGGGAGTAGGGGCTAGAGCAGTGTCCAATTAAGTTGTGGATAAAATGATGTCTAAAACCTTAGAGATTGTTTACAGTTTGGAAGATATGAATGATAAGGATAAGATTGGACTAGCCCACAAGTCAGAAGTGCCAGGTTGGGAGGTAGGTGCAACAATGATATTAGGTAGTTCAATATATTTCTTCCTTGGAAAAAAATTCTATCGGTAAAGTGTGCAAATAAATTGTAAGACACTAAAAATGAATGACCACTAGATGATATGAAAATTTGGATAATTGTTAATTAATTAAAAAATAATGTAGAAGAAGTTGATAGGACGCTTTATATCATATATTATGCATAACTCTATACCTTTTTATCGCCAATTTTTTTAAAATAGAAAGAAGAAGAAGCGATGAAGTAACGCCAATAGTGTTATTAACCATTAAGGGATGTTTTGAAGAGTTGACAAAAAAAAATCCCCGATGGGGATTGAGGTAGCAGCTTCTAGATTCGGAACAAGTTGTAAGTTGAACAGCAAATTGAGGGAACCTTTGGAAGGATATGAGACCTGAGGTATCGTGTAGATAATTGATTTATGGAGATATATCTTTAGAATATTAAAAAGCTTCTAATGAGTTAGAGAACGTTCTCGAAGTATGTTAAGGCATAAACACCAGTATGGGATTGTGTGTCACTTGTGTGTCATACTAGGTGCACGTGACACTTAACCAATGAGCGTATATAAGACGCCTTTGCAATAGGAAGTGTTATCTAGGTAGTATGGGTGGTATGAGACACTTGTGTGATTTAGATGAATATGTGTCATGGGACAGTGTGCCCCACTTTAGGTTATGCACATGAGTGATAATGCTTAAATCGAGAAGAAAAGAAGCACCAATGAATTATAGTCTGCTATGTGACAAGATATGAGTTTATGAAAAGTAAAGACACCAATGAAGCATAAAGATATTTATAGAGTCATTTAAAATGACTACTCATATGCAATAGAGGATTAACTTTTGAAATGTCCTCGAACAATTTGGCTTTAAGATGTTAGAAGTAGTGAAGAAGTACATCAAATTGACTCACGTGATCAAACATCACAAAGTAGAAGTGGAGAAAAAAAATTGTAAGTCGTGATTTTTCTAAGATGAAACTTTATAAGAAAATATGAAGATTTTTAAAGTAACTTCTATAGAGCTACATACAAATATACCAATGCATAATGGAAGAAATGTCTAAGATAGGATAAGAAAGAATTTAGTGAATGAGTAATTTTCTCTTATAATCCTATTATATTTTTTAGGGCAAAAATTCCTAAGCTAGGGAGATTGTAAAACCCTGATTTTTCTCCTTATTATATTTTTTAGGATAAAAATTTCCAAGCTAGGGAGATTGTAAAACCAAGAAAATAATTAGGTTATTTTATTTAGGGTTTTGTAAATCTTAGAATAAATCTTAAATATTATTTAAATAAATTAATCCTTGGAATTCAATACCTTAAATTATCAATTATGACCTTTAGCGGTACGATGATATTTACGGATGGTTTTAAATAAGTTTTATTTATTGAAATTTTAGGTTAGGTCGTACACCCCACACCCTAGCCCTAGCCTCCCCTCTCCTCTCCATGCAGCAACAATGGCTACCGCATTCCCCTTCGTAGCCGCAGCCGCTGCCATTGCCCTATTTTTTGATCCACCGTCGTTGTTGGCTCCTTTATTCAATCATTTTGTGATCATGCCATTGCATTTTGATCATGATTTTTGTTGACATTGCTGATCAATTTATAATAAAATTAATTAGTGAATGTTATTTCTTGATGATAAAAATTTAAATATGGTCATGATATGTATAATCTTTAGTCGGAAATAAAAATGAGTGCTTAAATGAATAATTTTGAACCCTAATGTAGCACTTGTGGATTGAATCATGTTAATGTTAATGTTTATAATATTCAAGAAGATGTAATGATTTGTATGATATGCTAGCTTTGATAGAGGAGTGGTGACTACTATGTGCAGAGACAAACTTGGAGCGATATGTTTGGATTGGCTTGTTTTGGTTATGATGTATCAGTCTATAGTATGATGTTTCATGATGAAACGGCAGTAATATTTGGAGATTGATATAGGAAATGAGAAAGACACGACAGATGTGACAGATAAGGCAAATAGATGAGTCAAGACCTAGTTTATGTGTAAGGTTTAGTATGTTTTGAAATGAAAGTTTTATATTATGGTGTGATGTTATATATATATATATATATATATATATATATATATATTGTTATTTGATAGGTCGGCCCTTATTACACTTTTAGTGGAAACTCTATCCATTTTAATTTATATTTTTATATAATTTATCATAATTTAAATGCTTTTTGAGTGGGATCATTTGTCATGACTATTCACGTAGCATCCTGCTAGGGTGTGCATTTCATGCATGCAGTGGTTGCGCATTGTAGTAGCATTTTCCCATCTTGAGACGCCGAGAGGGTCTATGTCACCTTATGCTTAGGTATGGGTTAACTGACTTAATCGGAATACGAGATGGTTCGGTCTACCATAACAATCTAGTTCGGTTTGAAAGTTAACCGAATTTGGGTGTTACAGTTTTGGTATCAGAGCCAACTTTTGGTTGATTAAGATAGAAGATGTCATTACAGGTCTTGTGTGTACAATTATAGCTTACAGTTTTCTCACCGGTTGGTTGCATGATAATGTATTCAAGATTTAATCATTGAGTGTTGATAGCCATGGTGGAACAGTCTCGTTGGACCCAGAGTAGGGTCCCGTCACCTTCTTCCCCTAAGCATGCTAGCCCTAACCATGCCCATAATGAAACGACATCTAGTTGACCGAGAACCCACTACCATCAAGGGAACATAGTATGCTAGCTTCAGACCAGTCTGTTGTAGTATGAGTAGTCGTCAAACAGAGAGGGATGTAGTCATTGCCTGACTAGCAAAGGTGCATGCACAGATGCAGGAAAATTTGGAGGAGTTCAGGAGGGAACTCAAACAGATAACTCTTTTAGTGGCTCAGGTGGAAAAGAGGCCAGCAGTGGATGACGAAGGTGCGAGGGGAGCCCGCTTTCCCCATTGGTCCTCTGCCGGTGCCTCCTCCTCCACTGGTGCATCAGGAAGCCATTCCTATGACAGCTCCATTGATTGCTTCGATTCAGGCCAGGATGGGTACAGGTGGTAGTGGCAGTCGCTAGACTTGGCAGTGTCCCTGCAGGGATAGTATCGCCGTCTTTTTAGTTCGAGTTTGGGGAAGGATCTAACAAATCAACAGATGCAAGAAATCTTGGACTTATGGCAGTATGAACATTTCGTGAAAAATAGAGGACGTCCATTTTTGGGAAAGCTAGATATAGAGGAAACATTTCCTATGGATTTCATCAGCCATTGGAGTATTTGGATGTATGGCATGTTCAATGGAACACAGTGTATGGATTATCATGGGAGCTTTTTAGGATGAGATCAGAATATGGTGGGATTTAGTCATTCTCTCCACTTTTACAGACAGGCAACTTCAGGATGTTACATGGGTTGAATTAAAAGCTGAGTTTAATGGGAAGTATTTTCCCCCTTGAAGTCAGGAAGAGGAAATAAAAGGATTTTCAGACACTTAGACACTAATGACTGTGGCACAATATGAGGCCTGATTCAGAGCATTGGAAAAATTTGCACCAGATTTAGTATTGACTAAACAACTGAGAGTTGAGCAGTTTTATGAAGATCTACACTACAAAATTTGTGTGGCATTGATTGACAGGAGATTTGCCACTTTTGGTAATGTGGTGCAAGCCGCAAGTAAAGTTGAGTGAGTCTTGGCTACTCAACCTCGCCAAAACAATAACTAGAGATAGTAGCACGCCCACCCGTATCAGCCGAATCAAGAAGCACACCAAAGGCTCCAGAATAATGCTTCGGCTACAATGAGAACGATGGATGGATAGTGTAAGATCCCTTTTATATTTTCGGTCTAGTGGTAGACCGAAGTGTGATGTTAAAAATGCACAAAGTTAACAATTTAACTATTATCATACAAACTTCACAGAAGTGGATTTCAAAAGCATAGGCCGGAACCATTCAACGGCCAACTAAAATTATACGTACATACTGTGCCAAAACACGACACCAAGTGCAGCCAGACAACTCAGCGGAGCATGCAACGTGTCATAAACATAAACATGTACCGGAATCTAGTCTACGGTAACATGTCTGTATCATACATACTGTGCCAAAACACAGCACCATGTGCAACCCAGATAACTCAATGAAGCATACAACATGTCATAAATATATATACATGTACTCGAATCTAGTCGACATTAACATGCCTGATATCATGCATACATATATATACATGTACGAGAATCAAGTCGACGATAACATGCCGTATCATTGTTAAGTGTTTAAAGTATACAATATTTACCCATGTTTTTAATGTGATTTTGTACTTCCCGGGTATAAACATTATTAATTAGGTGATATTTCTCGTTATATTCTAGTTAATTAATATTTTATGAGATATGCTTAATTTTGGAGTTTTAATGCAGAAAAAGATGAAACAAATTAAGCTTAGGAATTGAATGGTCATGGCATTGGACCCCACCCATTGATGGCTACAATTTATGGTGTTGACAAAGCTCGATGAGGATGGCTATACATAGCTTTGGCGCCATTGTCGAGGAGTTGGAAACTTCATCGGACATCATAATCAATTAGACTACATCGAGTTGTGGAATCCTTCCTCGAATTCTTGTATCTCCTTGGTATCTCATCTTCTATATAAAGGGGTGGTCATTTGTTGTTTGATATATCTCAACTCTTGGCTTAGGAGTTTAGTGAAAGAAATAGTTCTAGTTTTTGTAATTATTTTCCTTTCATAATGAAAACTAGTTTCTTCTTTATATTGTTTTCTATTTTTATTATGAAGTAGTCTTTTATTTCGTTCTAGAGAAGAATGGAACTTAACATGGTTTAATTGAATTCATTTCAACCTCTTACTCTTTTATTCAATCGGATTGTTTGAATTATCATGTTCTTAATGCTAAGAATAGATTGATTGCCTATTTCTTAGATCATGAGGTTTAATTAGATTTCGGGAGAAATTAATTAGATTAGTCATTGATAATTCATCATACGACGAGTCTTTTGACTTGTTTGTCGTTGTGGTCGGGAGATACACAACACCGTATGCGATTGTAAGGCAAATCTTAATGCATTATTTTGTTGATTAATCAATTATCACCGGGAGGTAGAAATTGAGGCAAAATAATAGAAGCATGAAGGAGCGGGAGCCACCATGTCATATAATTATCCTAGATCGACAATCCGAGGGAATAGAAGATAAGAGTAAGATGTGATGAAGATTAAATTCATGTTAAGGGAAATTCGACTCTAGAATGAATTTTATCATTATAACTCTTTCTTTAATTTAAAGTTATTACTTAGATTTAGTTAAGTTGATTGTTTCTATTTTGTTCTTAATTTCATTTTCTTTAATTAATTTAAGGAAATTCATCTCTCTGTGGGACGATACTTGAAATTTATCATTATATTACTTGTTTCGACCGTGTATACTTGCACGTCATTGAAATTATTCAAACAAGTTTTTGGCGCCGTTGCCGGGAGATCAAATTTTCTTAGTTAATTTAGGATTAGAATTTTGAGTCTTTTTCTTTTCTTTTTAGATTTTAGTGTCTGATTTTTATTAAATAAAAAATACTATATCATTGTCTTCTTCCTTATTATCATTTGTTTATGCATCGATTAGTGTAGTCACCCTTGTTGTTCTTGTGATCCAGAGATTGAAAGGACTTTGAGAAACTTGTGTGCCGCTGGAAGAAGAGCACAAGAAGCAATAGAAGAAGAAGCCATGGACCCACAACAACAACAAATGCCTCCACTTCCACCGATTGTAGCAGTAGCCAATGATGACAACAGGGCAATCCAAGATTGGGTTGTACCTCTTGCAAGAGGGTTACAACCTAGTATTATTGCACCACCGGTGGATGCGACCCACTTTGAGCTTAAACCAGTTTTATTTAACATGTTACAAACTATAGGACAATTTAGTGGATTACCTACTGAAAATCCTAATAGGCATATCATTGATTTCCTATCAGTTTGTGATATGTATAAGCAACCTGGTGTCTCTGATGATGCTCTCCGCCTTCGCTTATTTCCATTCTCATTAATAGGAAGTGCAAAAGAGTGGTTGTCATCATTAGATGCAATTACCACTTGGGATGAATTGTCTGAAAAATTTTTGTTAAAATATTTTCCTCCTAAAACTGCTAGATTACGTAACAAAATTTTATCTTTTTTGCAGTTTGATGGTGAGTCTCTCTTTGAGGCATGGGAAAGATTTAAAGAATTGTTGAAAAAGTGTCCCAACCATGGTATAGAAAGATGGATGCAACTGCAAACTTTCTATAACGGGTTGTTGGGGCAAACAAAGAACATAGTTGATGCGGCAGCCAATGGATCGTTTCTTAGGAAGAACCCACATGATGCTTTTCAATTGCTAGAATTAATGGTTCCTAGCAACCACCATGCAACACAAGAAAGGCACCCAAGGAGGACTACCAGAGTTTTAGAATTAGATGCACTTACTGCTTTATCTGCTCAGGTTAGTGCTTTAGCTAATCAAGTTCAAAATCTTAATATGCAGGGACAGGTTAAGGCTGTGGAGCCAAGGTGTGAATGGTGTGGACAAGGACATTCTACAGGTCAATGTGCAGTAGATCAAGTTAACTACATAGGCAACTTTAATAGGAACAACAATCCCTATTCCAATACCTACAATGCGGGCTAGCGCAATAACCCCAACTTTTCATGGAATAATTCTCCACAATCGACTCTTGTCCTCAATAATCCACCACCACCATCACAGCATTCTCGACCTCCTTCACTTCCTTTTCAGCCACAACAACCGGATTTGATCCAAATGTTCAATTCTATGCAACAAACTATGCAACAATTCATGCAGAATCAACAACAACAACAACAGTTTATGCAACAAGTTGTGTTGCAATTAAACAAGGAACCAAGTGAGCGACCCAAGGGTGTACTTCCCAGCCAACCAGAACAACCAAGGAAAGATGGTCAAGAGCATTGCAAAGCTGTAACAACCCGAAGTGGTATTACTTTACAAGAACCAGTTCAGCCCAATGAAGTTAAGGAAAAAGATGAAAAGCCAAACAACGAACATGAACCCAATACATTGGTTAGCTTACTCGGAAGCAAAGGGAAAGAGAAAGATGAGGTACATATAGAAGAGGTCGAAAAAAAGTATCATTTCCTTCTAGATTGAGGAAACAAAGTGATGAAAAATATTTCAAAAATTTCTTGATATATTTAAGAAATTACAAATTAACATACCTTTCGCTGAAGCACTTGAACAGATGCCTAGTTATGTAAAATACTTGAAGGATATTTTAGCAAAGAAAAGGAGAATAGATGACAATGAAGTTGTGGCCATGACAAAGGAATGTAGTGTTGTCCTCCAAAGAAAACTACCTCCTAAGATGAAAGACCTGGGCAAATTTGTGATTCCATGTTCAATTGGAGGAAATGTTCATTGTAATGCTTTATGTGACTTAGGTTCTAGCATTAATCTTATGCCTTTTTCTATTTTCAAAAGGTTAGGAATCCAGGATATTGCTCCTACCAACATCACACTCCAGTTGGCTGACCGGTCATTGGTATATCCTAAAGGAGTCATTGAAGATGTTTTAATAAAGGTTGACAAGTTTATCTTTCCTGCAGATTTTGTGGTGCTTGAAATGGAAGGAAGGAATGACGATATACCACTCATTGTTGGGAGAGGTTTCTTGGCAACTGGGAGAACACTGATCGACGTAGCCATTGGAAAACTTACACTTAGGGTAAACAACGATTATGTCACATATAACATCTTTAAATCCATGAATTGCCCGGATGCAACATATGATTGTTCTAGAATTGAACTATTTGATAAAATAATGTACAAAGGGGATTAGTTGAGTGATTCATTACATAAGGCCATAAATTCTCTTTGTGAAGAAGATATTGATGTGGAAGAGATGGTTAAAGTATTAGATTCACAACCAATCTTGCCTAGGAGATTTAGAGTTGTGGAAACCTTTGATCTACCATTCCATAGATTGCTGAACAATGCAGCTGTTGCCCGTCACCGAGGAAACACAGACGACCGCGCGGCTGGGGTCGCCGCTGGTCGGGATCGATGGAGGGGAGGACGAGGAACCTGATGACGGTGAGGATCAGTAGATCCCGGCCGCTGGTCGGCCGGAAAACGGCTGGAAAGAGGTCAGTGTCGCCGTCGAGTGCGGCGACGTCGCCGACGGCGATTGCGGCTGTGATGCTCGTCATGGGTTGCCTCAAAAGGTAGATCCTGATGAGAGAAAGCTGGGTGGGTGGTCGGATCGGCAGGAGGCGGCTCACCGTTGCCGGACAAAGGCTCAATAGATGGTGGTGGCGGTGATGAACAGTGCTCAAAATATCGGTCGCCGACGGCGACTGCGGCGAGCACCGGTAGTCGTGAATGGTACGGATGGAAATCTGGCCGCGAGGTGGTCAGGGCCGTACTAAGTGGGTAGCCGTAGGATGCCCGAAGTCTAGCTGGCGGCCAGCCTATGTGGCAGCGGCGATGAGGGTGTAAACAGCGAAAACGGGAGAAAACCTAAAAAAAACTATACGGAAAGTTAGGGTTGAGTGGACGCCTAAGATTTTGCCATGTGGTAGATACGAGCGACCAATAACTCGGTGGCTTAGTAGGGTCCATATATAGGTATAAGCAATATATACATATATACGGAAAGTTCAGATCGAGTTCGTCCAAAGTCAAAACTGGCTCGAGTTATAAACATATGACTATATAGGCGGGAATTGAGGTAAGAAGGGTAAATAGGCCTCGAAACCCTAAACACAATCGAGTTGGGCCCACGGGGCACAATCCAATGGTCTAAAATCTCTATGATGCATGCAATGAGATATCCAAAAAAAATCCCAAACGGATACTAAACGCTCCAAAGGCCTAGATCTAGGCCTAAAATCTTGGCTAACATATACAACCAAATCTGTATCCCTCAGTATACACTGATAACTCATGATCTTATCATCTATATGTCGGGCATACTCGGCCATTATAACATGCTCATGCGGCCATAAGCATACTCATATCTGAAAACTAGTCTAGCTCGAATCGATTCGAGACTGCCCGAACTAGACCAAACTAGAATAGGGTAAAACCCTAATAAAAAAATGGGGTTTTACATGGGTTAAATGGAAAATTAGCTGGGTTGACTGGGTGGACCGGAACTGGATTGGTGGACTTGGACACATGTTGGCGGCATGTGAATAAGAACAAGCAAACGGACGAGGACGCGGATGCGGGCAAGCGAATGTGATGCCGGTAACAAGGCCAAACAGGGGCAGAACCCATCGCCGGAAAATGTAGACGGCGATGCGGCTGGGGTTGCCGCTGGTTGGGATCGACTGCCCATGCGACAAGGATCATGATGGTGGTGGCGATTGGCGGATTCCAGCCAGTGGCTGGCCGGAAATTGACCCAAAAGGGGGCTGCATCGCCGCTGTGTGCGGCGATGTCGCCTATGGCGATTGCGGCCACAACAGAGGTCGATGTTGGTCTCAAATGGAATATCTCGGTGAGGGAAAGCTGTTGAGGTGGTCGGATCGGCTGGAGGTGGCTTGCCAGCGTTAAAAAGACTTGAACGGCGATGGCGGCGGAGGAAACCGACTTCTAAAAACTCTCTTGCTGGTGGCAATTGCGGCGGTGCCGATGGTTGCGAATGGTATGAATGGAAGGCCGGCCACGAGGCGGTCATGGGGGTGCCGGTCTGGTAGCCAGGATCGAGGCACATACTCGCCGGCGGCGAGCTGAAGTGGTGGTGGCACTAAAGTGAAAACATCAAAAATTGAGGGAAAACCCCTTAAAATCAAAACGAGAATGTTAGGGTTGACATGGGCGACTCAGATCTTGCCACATGGCACAATCTGAAAGCTTGATAACCATAGTTGTAAAAATTGGAATTGGAGTCAGAATTGGTTTTCGAGAGAATCACTGAATCGGATCGAATCATTCTAAATCGGCCAGGAATCTTTTCAGTTAAATCGATCCAAATCGGTCATATAATAAAATTTGACAACTCATAACATAAATACATGAAATACATAATTATATAATTTCTCAACATAAAAACACAAATTTATAGTTTAATACAAGTACAAAAGACCATCACTATTTATCATTACAAGACTACAATTTCATAGGTGTAACGTTTGATATATCATCATTTGTGCTCTATCAAATGATAACAACAAGTCATTGATACAAGTTCACAAAATCAAGGTTTAGCACAATTTTACATGGTTATTACTAAATCATCCAATTCATTATCTGAAGCATCTTCGGAGTCTGAATCACTATCACTAATGGGAAGAGTAGAGCTCTCACCCGCATCAATATGAGACCCATGAGTAAAAGGAGGTATAAAACTCCCACTCATATGATGTAACACCCCAAATCCGTTCCACGCTCGTGAACTGAACCGGCATGTTACAGGCCCCAGTTAGGTCAGCTAACCCGAACCCAACTTGTGCGGATCTAATCTCGGCGTCTTAAGATGAAGATATGACTTGTCATGTATGGATAAATGCTCAAAATCCTAACATGATACTACATGGATGACGTGCAAGGTAATTCATACAACAATACGATTACGATCAAAATTAATAAAAATTCTAAAATACAATGGATAGAAGTCTCCCCTAAAAGTGCAATTAGGGTCCACCCTATCAAAATAATTTATACAAGTATATATGCATATATCAATAATTTCATTAACACACAATCTAATATACTGTAAACTCATTCTAGAACTGGGGTCTCAACCCACAATGCTTCCACTGCGCACTCTATTCATGTTTCACATTCTATCATGTCTTAACATTTAATCATGTCACATCATCATGTCTCATCATCATCTCATAACATTCAATCATATCATACCATGTCTTAGCATTTCACAACATTCACAATATAATAGACATCATAAATAAAGTATTAACTACTCTATCGACTGACATGTGTGCAAGCGACAACAGTGCTCCTCCGTCCAAGCTGACTCCTCCAACTCGTGATTATTACCTACATATAGTATAAAAACATGTCAGTAACAAGTGTTACTGGTCCGAAAAATAAAATAACTATAACAAGCTGGCTATGAGAGCAAACTTTCATATGAAAGAAAACATCATATACTCCACGTGAACACTCTGAAGGGAACTACTGAGGAGCCACTGAGCTGCAGACCTGGTAGCATCCCAAACTTACTGATCTGCTACTGTTGATGCCTCTCTCGGCATTTTCTTACTTCATTTTCTGGTCTCAAATCCTAAGCCCTCTCCTTACCTCCATATTTCTCCTGGCCTTGAGCACAAAGGCCGAGTAGTCTCAGGCAGTCGCCTTTAGTACCCTTTGAACCACAAGTCCGGACATGCGCTGTACTAAACAGTACCCGTAAACCTCCACGTTCTCCAGGTGTGAGGAACTCAAACGCGGAGTTGTCAGGATCCCTCGGGAATGGAACAGTCCACTGGCACTAATCCAGAGCCCGCTTTGACTATCACGACATCCGTTCATGGTACGTGCAGTCGGTTTCTCCATCTCTCGTCTCACTGAAAACGCGAAAAATACATACATATATATATATATATATATATATATATATATAGGGTTGGGTAGGGATTTATATAATAGGCCCAAAGGCAACTTGTGGTGGATCTTGTTTTCGAAATCATCCTCGAGGGATCTCATCCTCGAGGGGTTATTAATCCAGAAAACTATTCGGTTAAATGGCCCGAGTTAAGTGGGATCCAATAAAACGCCACTTAACCCGTCCTCCAAATAATAAAATAAACATACAATAGAAAAGAGCGAAAACAGAGACGAGTCCTAAACGGACCTGGTAGAAGCTCCAATCGTGTCATCGCGCCTAGGTGGCGAGCTCCTACTCCGTACCTACACATCAAAACTAAATACTAACGCCCGCAAACTAAATGATGCATCACACATAATGAACATCACACTCAAAATACAAACTAGTATCCAGCTACAGCCAAATAATCATAGATGTGAAAATAATTCTAACTCATCCTATTCATACTAATTTTATTACGTTTTTCTAAGTTACGTTGTAGTTACTTATCATGCTCTCATTAGATCACTTACTCTTTATTCACACTCAATCTCATCATGCAACTCATCATTTCATTCATAATTAAGCATTAATCACATCAATAAACCAACCTTAGCATGCTATGGTAACAATCATCAAGTTTAAATTATAAATTCGGAGGTAATTATACCTCACGTCGTCGGCAATCGGCGACGACTAGGGTTTTGTCGCGAGTCTCGGAACTTGAATTCGGCGCTCATCGGCATTCGAAGTTCGATCGGGATCGACTGGATGAGCTCCGTGGAAGATCCGACGAATTCTAGCAAATCCGGTTTTTCGGCAGGTTCCAGCGGTTTTCCGGCCTGTTTCAGTAGTTTTCCAGCAACTTCCGGCAGTTTTCCGGCGACAATCACCGACGGTGTCTACTAGCTGGATAGGGGTCATATTGGGTACCATTGGAACCGGCTCGGTGAGCCTGACGCATCTACGGCGTCGACATGGTCGGCAGAGGTGGCGGCTCGCCGGAAAATGGCAAAACTGAGGCGGCGGCGATGGGGGACTCGATCCGGCCGGCCTGGGCGGCGCTGGCCTCCGTTCCGGTCGGGAAAGGTCACTGGGTGGTCGATGGTGCTGAGGCGACCACTGGATGGCGGCTACGACGGTCGCCGGCGGCAGAATCGGCGACGCGACTGAAATGTAGCCACGGCGCTAGGCGTGGTGATTCCGGCGTCACGGCGGCTTGGTCAGGGGCGGCATGGCAACACTGCGGCGTGGGCCTGGCGGCGACGATCGACAGCAGGCTGACGTCGGCGGCGGTGGCGGCGACAAGAAAAAGGGGCGGCAATGAGGGTTTGGGGACAAAGACGTCGGGGGAGAAAAGAAAAGGCTCGGTGGCAAAGTCGTAAATAATACTTGACTCGTGTCCAGCTCGAGTCAAGAATAATAACTAAGTCGTATTAAATCCTAAAAAATCCATAAAAAATTGGGAAAAATCCTAGAAAATAAAACAATCACCAAAACATCATAATGATATGCTCTAGGACTATCAACCCACCTAAACTGCCTGTAACGCGTCCTAACGCGGTAACAACCTAAAACTAATTCTACGATCCACTATATATAAAAAGAAAAAAATAACTGGCATACTCTCATATATTCTGATAACTCATTCTGTTCTGCTGTGTTCATGACGTTATCATCATATACTTGGGTACGCATGACCCTCATAGCTCATACACGCGACTGGCGTCGGTTCAGTATACGTGTTCTGAATCTGACTCGACTCGAAACTAACGGTCGAACCGACCGGTTCTTAATATAAAACCCTGACTCGAATCGTGGGTTTTACATATGAAGTCTCTTAAGTACAGGAGGCAAAGACAAATTTTGTTGTGAGTCAATAGATACACCTCTACTTATTTTTTCTTTTTGGCATTTTCCACACTTAAGAATGAGTCTTTCATTTTTTGTACATCTACTTCAGAAACTTTTAGTGTATACATGGACACCAACCCAAGAGCCTCACAAGATTTTTGTGCTGAAGTTTTGCTATAAGCTTTACTTCATTTCTCATCTCCATCAATCCCTCGGAAGAGCTTTCAGCCAGTCTTTTCACAGCAACATCTTGATCTTGTATTCCCTGCAAATGGGCACTCAAAATATTTAATTCAGTAACCACATTTCGGGATAAGGTGGAAGAAGTACACTGTTCACAAATACGGAAAACCAACCTTGTACCCTGGTCCAAATCCTCCTTCTCCAAGATTGTTGGCCTTATCGAAATTATTTGTTGCTTTTACAATGCTGTGAAACTGGAATAATGGTACCTCAGATGCAATTGCATCTTTGGATTCTGAAGTCTTCACGAACTCATCATGTTTCTTTGATCCTTTTTTCCAAGACAAGAAGAAAATAATAAATAAGAAATTTCATTTCATTTATCAATGCTTAAAATGCATTCTTCACACCTGTCCATTTGTATGTCCTTCCCCATAGGCAATATACAAAGATTCCAATGAGGCACACAAATGCACCAGCAATTGGAAGCACAATTGGCAAGATGCTTCTTTTTCTCGAAGACATGCCCTAAACAAAAGTTTCAAATAGAACTCCAGATTAACATTTGCAACTAACATCTGTAACATAAGCCAAAAACTCGTTTCTGATATAAATTTTAATACTGCAATAGATCAAGCTATAACATTTACTAACACAGGAGATAGAAGCATCATACTATACCTAGCTCGGAGCTGTCTAGACGTAGATACAAAACCTGACCCCTCGAAGGGTTCCCTTCAATATCAATCAGGTCTCTTTCCCAGATGAAGCAAGTAGCGTTAGCCCAAGTCACATTAGCAAAGGAAATTGCCAGGCAAGAACAGTTGCTTCTACAGTGAGCCTCACACTCTTCTATGCTTGATTTTCCAACAGATACGGGAAGATCAAGCAAAGTTGTCTGCTCCACCTTGAAAAACCCATCTTCTCCTCCCTTCCCACAATCCAATTCCCTTCTCCTCCCATACCCACAGGAGTGGTTCCCTCAATCCCATTCCTCTTGGTTCTTGGGCACATACCCTTGCAAGCAATCACAATCCGTCCCATCCCCACTTATATTGCAGCTTGCAAATGCTCCACAATAGTTGTAGCTAAAGCATTCTTGCTAGCATTCTTTATGACCATCCCACCGAATCACTATCACAAATAGAGAGCATCCAAGCGACATTTCCACCAACCTTTCCACCAAGTGCAAATGAAGAGACAACATCAAATTAGAAATATACAAACACTTAATCACCAATAAAATTTGGACAATTTATTGCATAACAAAGCATGCTCAAATAAGCAGAACAGGCTCTCCCCATTGAAAAAAAATTCAAACAGTTCACAAGCAAGCAATACAATCCTACGCATCTAGACAACTAAAAGAACACAAACTTAGATAAAATTCATAACATGTTGATCATACAGCCCATTGCGTCAGAGAATCATACACAACTAAGAACAAAAGACCAACCATTGATAATTGAGATCATAAATTATAGTAATCAACCATCAACAAATTCATCATAAATCAACAAACAGCATCTAGAACAAACACCAAATTTGCACAGCATAGAATTTGTACCAAATTAGAACAAACAGAAAAGGCAACCATGAAAATTTTCAAAAACAAAATTGTAAAGGTACAAACAGAAGCCGGAGGGAAGGGGCGGCGGCAGACGGGTAGAGGAGGCATAGGCAAGGGCTGGTGGCAGAGGGAGGAGCAAGGCCAGAGGGAAGGGGAGGCAGCAGATGGGCAGAGGGAGGACGGACGCAAGGGGTGGTGGCGGAGGGAGGGGCGAGGCCGGATGGAAGGGGTGGTGGCAGACGGGCAGAGGGAGGGCAGAGGCAAGGATCGGCCGCGGCGGACGGGCGGAAGGAGGGGCGAGGAGGTAGATTTTAGGTTTTTTAAATTTTTATTCCACTTTTACCCATGCGTAAATAATTTATTTATTATCATACCTAGGGTATTTTAGTCATTTAGCCATAAAAACCGATTCTTCTCAATTTATGCCGATTTTGAATCGGCCGTGAATCTGATCGAAATCGGGGTGAATCGGCTGATTCGGCAACTGATTTATAAAAATCTCGATTCTACGGGGTTTTTCGGATCAAATTGCTTTCGATCCAAGTTAAATCGGCTGATTTCGAGTGGTCATCAATGCTAATAACTTGGGGTATAGTGGGACCCACCTATGGGTATATGCAATATACACAATGATGGAAAGCTCGGATCGAGACCATTTAAAGTTGAAACTGACTCGAGCCCTAAAAGTGACTCTATAGGCGGGAATTGAGGTAAGAATGCTAAATTGGCCTCGGATCCTCAACTCTATAAAGTGAAAATTTGCAGCTCAAACAAGCTAGGCCCATAGGGGCACAATCTAATGATCTTAAATTCCTATGATGCATGCAATGAGATACCGTGAAAATCTAAAACGGATACTAAACGCTGCAATGGCCTACACCTAGGCCTAAAATCTTGGCTAATATATACGAACAAATCTGTATACCTCGATATACACTAATAACTCATGCTCTTATCATTTGCATGTCAGATATCCTTAACCTCCATAACATGCTCAAATGGCCATCTGGGCCTCATACTCATATTCTCAAAATTGTTTTGGTTCGAGTTCACTTGAATCGACTCGAGACTGGTCCGAACTGGGCAACCAACAAATGGGTAAAACCCTAAGCCGAAATTGGGGTTTTACAATTAGACACAAATCTAATAATGCAAATCATTTCGTAGAAAAAACTATTTACTATATATTGAGTTGTATTATTCATGATAAATGTCTAACTTAGTGTTTTGTATTTAATGTAAACCTTAGTATAAATGTCTAATTTAGTGTTTTGTATTTAATGTAGACCTTAGTGCTCTACAAGATAGTGGAGTATGAAATAATTTGGTTATAATAGTTTTATTCACTATTAAGGGATTATTTCGTTTTGAAAGGATACAATCTTGTTGCTATTGCGAAGCTACAAATTGTAATCTCATATACCAAATAAATGATATCTTGAACAATATTGCTTTTGAGAGCATTATTTGTTAGATTTTGGACATAAATATATACATGCATCTATAATTGTATCATATGCTGTTATTTAAGGTTGGCCTAAATTCAATTAACTATTAAAGTTAAGTTTAATGTCCATTAATATAACTATGGATTCATATGTATAGATACTATTTTTGTAATTTCTCTTTTATGATGGGTTAAATTGAAATTATGAAAATTAAGGATAAATATGGGATTATGGTCCCCAAATTCGCTAGTTTTTCGTTCTGGCATCCCATCGTCCATAAACTTTGGTCTTCAAGAACTAGTGTTGAATTTGGAAGATCAAAGCCTAAAGATGTAAAGAATCATTTTCCTTTTATAGATTGAGGTACGCTTCCGCTATCAAAAGTTATTTCTTGATGATTTAATCTGAAGAAGATTAAGGTTTTATAATGATGGTTTTATCATCTATATAATTTGGTTAAAATTAAAGTTTTACAACAAGTGGTATTAGAGCAACTTCATATTAGATCATTGAGGATTAATTTGATTTGTGTTTAATTTTTTTAGATCAAGATTCAGAAAAAATAGATCCCAAAAAAAATTCTTATTGGAATTGTGTAGTTCCATATCACATCTAGATCTACTAATTCAGGATCCCAAAATAATACTAGTTTGTAAGAAAGAACAAATTGATATAGTCTTCAACCTATTGGGAGTTTCCCAAAATTCAGTACTAGTTATTCTTATTTTCACAAATCGGATTAAAGGAAAATACGACAAATTTGTATATGGCATAATTATTCCCAAATCAAGGTCCTCTTTTGTAAAATATCAAGTGAGGAAAATAAAGTTATAAAATGTTATAATTTCAGAAATTTTCAAATAAAGATACTTTTGTAACCTTTTTCAGTTTTATCTTATTTATATTTAGGATTATTAAATTTAAATTATGGTTCAGTTATAATTAATGTTTTAGAATTTATTAATGACTATAATATGCTACCAAAGTAGCCTCTTTTGTGAAAATTAATTTATTTTTAATATTAAGACGATTATGGGTATTTGATTGATGTGAATATTAATCGGCCTTAAGGAAGGTTAATATTTGACATAATTATATATTCAATAGTGGTAATAAATATGAGATAATTATCAAAATTCAATGTGAATAATAAATCGATCCAAATAAAGGTTTATTATTTGGTAGGATTTATTGTCTATATTTGATTATTGCACTAAGAGTACCACTTACAAATTAATATTTTTGTCTGAAGACTAAATATTAATGTTGTGCTAGGTACTGATGATGAGATTAATCATTGTTTGAATTATTAATCTTATTATGTGCATGTTAATTTGTTTTATTTTCAATTAATCAATCTGCTTCTATGATTTCTACTAACATCAATTCAGTTCCAATGCTTAAAGATAATTTTAAGGATTGGAATGAGAGCGTGATGATTGCTCTCGGCTGCATGGATCTTGACCTTGCATTAAAGACTGAGCAAGCTACTTCTCTTACGGACAAAAGTTCCATTGACGAAAAATGGGACATTGAGAAGTGGGAACGTTCAAATCGCATTAGTTTTATGATCATAAAGCGTGGAATTCAAAAGAAATTGAAAAGTGTTACTACAGGCACTCATGGGCGATGTGTCTGAGAAGGTTACTACAACCACTGAGTTTCTTAAAGAAATTGAAAAGTATTTTGTAAAAAATGATAAGGCTGAAATAAGTACGCTTTTGTCAAACTCGATTTCAATGAAGTTTAAAAGCAAAATAAGCATGAGTTAATCTTAGAGATGTCAAATATTACTTCAAAACTAAAAGCACTAAAGTTAGAGCTATTTGAAGATTTGATCGTGCATTTAGTTTTAATTTCTCTTCCGACACAATTTAGTCAGTTCAAGGTTAGTTATAACTGCCATAGGGACAAATAGACTCGTAATGAGCTCATTTCTTATTGTGTCCAAGAAGAAGAAAGGTTGAAGCAAGAACTGCATGAAAGTGCTCACTTGGCCAGTACTTATCAGGACAAAAATAAGAAAAGAAAGAGGGCTAAGGAAGCTGATAATGGCTCTCACAAGCAACAACAAAAGAAAGAAAATCAGGCTTCTTAATGATTCTTTTATGGTAAACCTGGACATATGAAGAAAGAATGTACTAAGTATCACTCTTTGCATGCAAAGAAAGGTCCATTTCTTAATTTTGTTTGTTCTGAAGTTAATTTAGCTTCAGTGCCAATACACACTTGATGGCTAGATTCGGGTATTACTACTCACATAAGTGTGTCAATGCAGGGTTTCCTGAGTTGCCGAAAACCAAATAATGCTGAAAGATTCATCTATGTGGCTGATGACAAATCAGTTGTAGTTGAAGCAATATGGACTTTTAGATTATTATTGAAGATAGGATATTATTTGGATTTGAAAGAAACATATGTAGTATCGTCTTTTAGACGGAATTTTGTTTCTATTTCTATGTTGGACAATTTGGTTACTCTTGTTCATTTAAAAATAATAAGTTTAGTCTTTTTCTAAATTCAAATATTGTGGTTAATGGTTCCTTGTCTTTTTATGATAATCTATGTTTACTTGATACTAATGCATCTTTTAATGAAAATTCGCATGTACGTTTATATGGTACGAAAAGAAAATTAATCAATGAGAATTCTGTTTTACTCTGACACAATCGTTTAGGACACATATCTAAACAAAGAATTGAATGAATTATGTTAGATGGAATTCTTGATTCTCTTAATTTATCAGATTTTCAAGTCTGTGCTGAGTTCATTAAGGGAAAGAAAACAAATATAAGGAGACTAGGTGCCAATAGATCTTCAAGCATCTTGGAACTAATTCATATGGAGATGTGTGGGCCATTTCCTATGGCTTCTTAGAATGGTCAATAATATTTTATTACGTTCATAGATGAGTATTCTCGTTATGGTTACCTTTATCTCACTCATGAGAAGTCTCAAGCATTGGACGTGTTAAGGCATATAAGGTTGAAGTTGAGAACTAACTTGACAAAACTATTAAAGCTATCAGATCTGATCGTGGTAGTGAATACTATGGTAGATATGATAGATCAAGTCTACGACATCCAAGGCCATTTGTCAAATTCCTATAAGAGTGCAGAATCGTCCCACAATACATAATGCCAAGTACTCTTAGAATGAATGGTGTTGCCGAGAGACGAAACCTAACATTAAAAAACATGGTGAGAAGTATGATTGCTCATACTACTTTACCTAATTCACTCAGAGGTGAGGCACAAAAGACATTAATATATCTTTTTAATAGACTAACAACAAAAGTAACAGTTAAGACCCCTTATGAATTATGGATTCGAAAAAGGCCCAGTATTAAGCATTTACGCATTTGGGGTTATCCAGCTGAGGCAAGGCCTTATAGGCCAAATGAAAAGAAACTAGACTCAAGAACAGTTTGCAGTTAATTTGTTGGATACTCTGAACGGTCTAGAGGGTATAAGTTTCATGATCCCATAATAAGGTCATTTTTGAGACAAAAAATACCCAGTTCTTTGAGGATGTTCAGTTTGGAGGGAAAATGAAGTTAGAGACTTTGTCTTTGAAGAAGAATTTGTTTCTCTTTCCATGATTGTTCTTGACAATAATTAGAATCATATTCCTGATGTTGTTCAAGAAACAATATCATAATTACAAGACAATGTTGAAAATCTCCCTAATCACAATCATCAAGTTATAGTTGAAGAGCGAACTCAACAGCCTCAAGAACAAATGCCATTGAGGAGATCCACAAGAGAAAGGTGAAATACAATTTCAGATGATTATATCATCTTTCTCAAAGAACATGAGGATAACATTGGAATGGTAGAAGATGATCCAATCAACTTTCATCAAGCCATGAAGAGTTATAATTATCAAAAGTGGATTGATGCCATGAATGAATAGATGAAGTCCATGAAAGTTAATGACGTTTGGAATCTTCTTCCATTGCTTGAAGGTGCGAAACTTATTGGTTGTAAATGGATATTTAAAACAAAGAGGGATTCGAAAGGTGATGTAGAAACATATAACACTTGTCTTGTTGTGAAGAGCTTTACTCAAAAGGAAGGCATCAATTATAATGAAGTTTTCTCTCCAATTTCATTGAAGGACTCATTTAGAATAATTATGGCATTAGTGGCATATTTTGATTTTGAGTTACATCAGATGGATGTAAAGACTGTGTTTCTAAATGGTGACATTGATGAAATAATTTATATGGTGCAACCAAAAAATTTTGTATCGGGAGATTCAAAGAATATAGTTTGCAAATTAAAGAAACCATCTATGGACTTAAGTAGGCTTCTCGTCAATGGTATCACAAATTTCATCAAGTTATTCTGTCGTTTGATTTTCAAATGAATATGATTGATGATTGTATATACCATAAGTTTAATGAGAGTAAGTATATTTTTTGGTTTTTATATGTTGATGATATATTGCTTGCCAGCAATGATATAGGTTTTTTCCACCAAACCAAGAGTTTTTTATCAAAGAAATTTTAAATGAAAGATCTTGGAAATGTGTCTTTTGTATTAGGAATTCTAATACATTGGGAACACTCTCGATGTATACTCGGATTACCACAAAAGACTTATATAAAAAATACTTAAGAGATTTGGCATGCTAGGTTGTAAACGAGGAGATACTTCTATTTCTAAAGGAGACAAATTCAGCCTCAATCAATGCCCTAAAAATAACATATAAGGAAAGGAAATGCAAAAGTTTCCCTATGCTTTAGCAGTGAAAAGTCTTATGTATGCTTAAGTATGTACAAGTCCAGATATCCCGTATATTGTTGGAATGTTGTACATATATTTAAGTAATCAAGGATTGGATCATTAGAAAGCAGCCAAAAGAGTCATGAGATATCTTCAGAGAACAAAACATTACATGCTTATATATCGGAAGTCAGATCAACTTGAGATCATTGGGTATTCTGATTCCGATTTTGTTGGATGTCAAGATAGACGTCAATCCACTTTTAGCTATGTCTACCTACTTGCTGGAGGAGTTATTTCTTGGAGGAGTGCTAAGCAAACACTCATAGCTTCTTCCACCATGGCAGCTGAATTCATAGCTTCTTGGGAGGCATCTAATCATGGAATATGATTGTGGATTTTTGTCATAGGGCTGCACATTGTTGATAATATTGAAAGACCACTTAAGTTATTTTGTGACAATCAGTCTGCAGTATTATATTTAAATTACAACAGGAGCTCATCTAAATCAAAACATATAGAGATCAAGTTCCTTGTTGTGAAAGAAAAAGTTTAGAGTGGTAAAGTTTCTATAAAGTATATTGGAACAAACTCCATTGTTGCTTATATGGGTGTTTTATCATTTGATGATATGCTACTTTAGTGAGAGTTTGTTTTGTTTGTGAATTGCAATATTTGGTTTATGTTTCACTCTATTTTGGTGATCTCATAAAGTTGGACTAGTTGAAAATAGGCATGTTCAGATCAAATTACATGTAATCGTCATGCTACACATTCATACTTGAACTATGTCATTTAATTATGTTAATGTATGTGATCATGGATCGGTCTAGTTATGATAAATATAACAAAAATTGTCTTGATCCTATATTAACATTAATTAATAGATAATATTATTGTTTTTGATATAATAGCATATGTTATTTTGAAGCACATAAGGTTATATACAATTATCTATGTATATATAGTCTAAGTGGGAGATTATTAGATTTTGGACATAAATATATACATGCATCTATAATTGTATCATATGCTGTTATTTAAAGTTGGCCTAAATTCAATTGATTTATTAAAGTTAAGTTTAATGGGTCATTAATATAAGTATGGATTCTTATATGTAGATACCATTTTATGATGGGTCATTTATTGTAATTTCTCTTTTATGATGGATTAAATTAAAATTATGAAAAATAATGATAAATATGGGGTTATGGTCCCCAAATTGGTAAGTAGTTTTTCGTTCTACCATCCCATTGTCCGAAACTTTGATCTTGAAAAGCTGGTGCTGAATTTTGAAGATCAATACCTAAAGAAGTAAAGAATCATTTTGCTTTTATGGATTCAGGTATGCTTTCGCTATGAAATTTTATTTCTTGATGATTTAATTTGAAGAAGATTAAGGTTTTATAGTAATGGTTTTATCATCAGTATAATTTAGTTAAAATTAAAGTTTTACAACATTATTTTGATAAAATTTTATACTATCACATAAAATGTCTCATTTATTGAGATATATAAATGATATTTTATGATAGTATTTGAGATGTTAAAGTTAATATACACAATTGTTGTATGTTCACTAACACAATAAATAGTATGTCAAATGGGATGAATGACATTCTCACTGAGCATTCGCCTCTAGTACTTAAGTAGCATTAAAAGATGAAAGTACTCTTGTCGCCTCAATAAATCAATTGAGAAGTGACCATTTTCGAAAATGGTCGATGTGGTTTCGCACAACCATAATCCCATTTAACCATATATGAAACTCAGACAGTTGTATAAGTTGTAATTGTGCTAGTTGTCTAGGTCAATTACCTAAATGGTAACTTGTACGTAAATCTATTTGGTGTTGATAAAAGATATATGCTCTATGTGAGTTATTTCCTATGTTAATATCTATCTATCGTAACATGTGATTTATACTACGTGTGTTATTTCGATCAAGAGGATAGTGGGAGAATGATCTCTGCTTTTCTATTGAGTGAGATTTTCGAAACAGAACTGCTTCTTAGTACCTTTAATTACTTTCAATTGTATTTGAGATAGCAAAATAATGTTTCTTTTAGTTTGCTCCCTACAGCTATAATCATTTGGTGAAAAGGGGCATGTCTAGG